>CAUYON010148424.1:0-15941 GCA_963573935.1 Arctocebus calabarensis
TTCCTTCCTTCCTTCCTTCCTTCCTTCCTTCCTTCCTTCCTTCCTTCCTTCCTTCCTTCCTTTCTTTCTTTCTTTCTTTCTTTCTTTCTTTCTTTCTTTCTTTCTTTCTTTCTTTCTTTCTTTCTTTCTTTCTTTCTTTCTTTCTTTCGATAAGCTCTCTGTCTGTTGTCCAGACTGGAGTGTAGTGGCCTCAACATAGCTCACTGCAACCTCCAAATCCTGAGCTCAAACAACCCTCCCTCTTTGGCCTCCCAAAGTACTAGGATTATAGGTGTGAGCCATCTCTTGGTCTACAAATGCAATTTCTAATGAGAAAGTATTGGAAAATATTCTGACGAAGAAAAAATATATATAAGTTAGTAATTTCTGAGCAGTCAGGTACAGTGGCTCATGCCTAGAATTCTAGCACTCTGGGATGCTGAGGAAGATGGATTGCCTGAGGGCATGATTTCTAGACCAGCCTGAGTCAGAGAGCCAGGTGTTGTGGTGGGTGCCTGTAGTCCCAGCTACTTGGGAGGCTGAGGCAAGAGAATCACTTAAGCCCAAGAGTTTGAAGTTGCTGTGAGCTGTGATGCCACAGAACTCTACCAAGGTTGACAAAATGAGATTCTGTCTCAAAGAAAAGTATTTCTGAGCAGAAATAATTATTTCAATGATACTCATTTTAAGTTTTCCATTTTAGACATAATAAGGTAAAAAAGAGTAGAAAATAAAATTCTCCTTGACAATTGAAAACTAACTGGTCATGAAACTGAATTGTAATTCATTTGAAATAACAGAATTTAAAAACTTGATTTTTAATATCTAAACAAAAACACATAATATCAAATATCGTTAATTTTTGAGTTAGAGTACATTTGGAAACTCGACATCTAGGTTGCAAATTCTCTCCTTTTTGTTCTTTGCTACCTTTTTTGTAAAGAGGTGGAAAAAAACCTTTGGAGGCCTTTTTATTAATTCTTTTCTTATTATAAAGATGATCATTACAAAAATATTCAAACAATAGCCAGGTACAGAAAGCAGGTAAATCCAGCCTTCCATTCATTCCAGTCAAAGGACAGGTATTTTACATAGGTAAAAAGGAAGATGAATCATACTTGTGTACTTTGGAGCTTAAAGCTGGGAAAAGTCTAATTTTTTCAGCTTGTGCTTCTTTCCCATACCATAGGAAAGCATTTATTCAAAGTCTGTCATTACTGCAGGCCCAAATTTAGAAAGTTATGGCTGTGATATTGCTACTCTTGAAGGAAGACGATATCACACAGGGCAGTTTTGCAAAATGTTGTGAAATTGAGTGCTATGGAAACAGGACACCACCCAATTCCCCTTTGGAACACATGAGGTAATCATTTGAATTATACCTTTGCAAAGGCATGTTAGAATGCATTTTTTAGATTGCTGTTTGAAACAGTGATTAACATGACCCTTTTTGAGGAGGTTTGATCTGCTTGTCAGCTGCCTGGAAACAACAGGCTCTAAAAGAGGATTTTTTTTTATACAAGTAATACAACTGAAAAGGCATGGTGCATGCAGAAAGAGGAAGATAGATTGTGTTCTGTCCTGGTGTGTCTCAGATATTTATTAATCGAGATGGCATTTGCAGTGGCAAATCCCATTTCCCCTTTCAATTCCCTCTGGCTGGCATATGATGATAGAATTAGAGCTGATGCTACTTGGCTGATCATGCATTGCTGATCACCATTCAAGGCAACCGGAAGAGACAAAAAAGAAGGCCTAGCAGTCCCCAGAGTACTAACGTGAGGAGAAAATTGCTCATTTGAAATGTTGTAAAATGTCATTCTATTTCTAAACAATAACAAATTGTATTGCTTTCTTTTTACTCTTATATTTTATTAGATAGGATGCAGGCCATTATTTACGAACCACTTGCAAAGCTGCTCCTCTATCTCTCCACCCTCCCTTCCACCGCTAGCTTCCAGTTTTCATCCTAAGTACCATACTGTCTTATTCAGTTTTTCTCTCTGTGTTTTTAGTTGAAATATAATAGGGTTATATGAAATTGATCACATTTGTGACATCAGGAGCCAGAAAAAAAGAGAAAAGAAGCCAAAAATCTTATTTGTAAATAATGTTTGCATTCTATGGGTTACTTACTCATAGCTTTACCAAAAATTCTATTGCTTCATGCTTAGAATTCATTTGATTTCATTTAGAATTCATTGCTTGATATAATAAGGCATTACATGAAAGATGTGATTAGACATTGGGCTAAATATTTCTCCTTTCTGGCCCTTAATTTCCTCATGTATAAAATGAAAGGCTTGGTAGATAATCCCTAATAGCCCTTTCTACTAAAATATTCTGCAATTTTATGACTTAATGAGCAGGGCCATATAGAAGATCCTACCCGTATCAAAAATATAGAGTTTAATTTCTCAGTTTGAATCATACATCATCTTAGAAACGATTTAAGCACCTTCTTCAAAGATATAGTCAATCTAGAAGAGCAATTTTATTTGATTCTGAAAATTCTAAGTCAAATAAAATGATTTTTAAAATAACAAATTATGAGTTTTAAATGTAAGGAGGGAGATCATTTCTCATCACTGTTGCAATCCTATAGATATTCATAAGCTTTAACATGGAAGACTTCTTTTGAATTCCGTGGAAATTAGTCAATAATGCAGTGTGGTTATCCATTTGCTTTCATATAAAACCACTTTGTGAAGATTAATAATGAGTAATAATCACCTTGAGGCCAGTTGTGGTGGCTTATGCCTATAATCCTAGCACTCTGAGAGGCCCAGATGAATGGATCCCTTGAGCTCAGGAGTTACGGACCAGCCTGAGCAAGAGCAAGACCCCATTTTAAAAATAGAAAATATTAGTGAGGCATTGTGGTGCATACCACATAGTCTCAGCTACTCAGGAGGCTAAGGCAGGAGGATCACTTGAACCCGGGAGTTTGAGGTTGCTGTGAGCTATGATGTTGCCATGGCACTCTATCCTGGGCAACAGAGTGAGAAAAAAAAAATAAAAATCACCTTCCATGACTCCAGTATCTCTAGTAATATGCTAAGTTTCCCATATACCTCAAGTCACTATAGCACTGAGATTTGGATAATATTGTGCCAATATCTACAAATGAGTAAACTGAGATAAAATAAGTAATTTGATAAAGGTTATGCTTAGTGCACATAGTAAGTGGCCGAGTCTGGATTCCAACCAAAGCCTCTCTGACTGCAAATGTCTGGTGATTTATGTGTATACTCTTCTGCCTCGTTTGATCCTAAAAACAACCTTGTGAGATAGGTTAGGTATTATAAGCCTCACTTCATAGATGAAAAAACCAACCTGAGGGTTTGTGTGACTTACCTCAAATTACAAAACTTTTAAGTTAGTGGAGCAGGCACTGGAGCCTGAAGATGGCTTTAGGTGGGTTACTCCAGCCAAGTATATGGTTATATTAAGCAGAAGTTTTTCTCTCACTCCTGTAAAGACCAAAAGATATAGGGGATTCTTTCCATTTTTATGCTTAGGGTTCAACAGTGTAGGACCAGCTAAGGAGAAATATGAATAGATAAAAAATATATGACCTAATGTTGATAGACTGAGAGAGGAAAGCCCAGCAAGGCCTGTCTGTCTAGATCAGTGGTTCTCAATCTTCCTAATGCTGCAGCCCTTTAATATAGTTCCTGTGGGTCGCGACCCACAGTTTGAGAACCACCAGTCTAAATTCTTCTTTGTCTCTCTGAGAATGTATTCCTTCCTTCTGGGTGTGGCATCAGGCACTCTCTGGAATGGAGGTCTCATGATGTACAGTCAAACAAGATAGACCAGATAATTTTTTATGGCCAGTTTTTACACAGAAAGTTGGAGGGAAAGTTAGAGCCACATTTTTAGGTTTCATGACTGGCTTTGGAGACTTGGGGTCCTGATCTTTATGACCCTCCTTAGAGAAAATGGATTCTAGTTTTTATGGCTAGATGTGGGGAAGAATAGGACTGAGAGAAGGGAGGACATGAGAAGGGAAGAAAAAACTTCTGCTTCTGAGGCCTCCATTTTGGGATATTATTTTCTAAGTCCAACAGGTATAACATAGCACTTATCTTCAAAGAATTTATAATTTGACTGGGAAAATAAAATAAAATGAAACTATTGTGGAAGAGATAAACACTGACAGATGATGTGTAGGGTAGAAACCTAAAAAAAGTTAGGAGGCCAGGTGTGCTGGCTCACTCCTGTAATCCCAGCACTCTGAGAGGTTGAGATGGGTGGATTGCTTGAGCTCAGGAGTTCGATACCAGCCTGAGCAAGGGTAAGAGCCCATGTCTACTAAAAATAGAAAAACTAGCCAGGCATTGTGACAGGTGCCTGTAGTCCCAGCTACTTGGGATGCTGAGCCAAGAAGATCCCTTGAACCCAAGAGTTTGAGGTTGCTGTGAGCTATGATGTCACAGTACTCTACCCAGGGTGACAGAATGAGACTCTGTCTCAAAACAAACAAGCAAAAAAAAGTTAGAAGAAAGAATGTTCAGTAGGAGCTGAAGATAACTGCATTAAAAGAGATGTGTTTGGCCTTAAGCAAAGAAAAGATTGAGCAGATTGGCTAAACTATAGGAGCAAATTTGGGGGTAGCAATGAACTAGCTCTTACTAGGGACAGTGACTAGATAATGGCCGAAAAAGGGTTTCATTTTAAGTGTCAGCTTTGGTCATTTGTTAATGTTTTCTGGAGCATTGTATTAGGAAGGGTTGAGAGGCTCCACTGGTAACTGTCATATGAATGACTATTAATGTCTATTATAACTGTGGGAGAGTGTCAAAAGGTACATGAAACTGGCCTTTTGCCATCCTGGCCCAGAACAAACTGGTTGAAGCAGAGTTTTCTTGGGAGTACATCAGGAGATATGGAAAAGAAAGGTTGGGAGTAAATGTGGATGGTTCAGGCACATGGCACCCACTGGCCACAGGCACTTGCTGAGCACTTGAAATGTGGCTGCCCCAAATGGAGATGGACTGTAAGTAGGAAATGCACATAAGATTTCAAAGACTTTATATCCCCCTGGAAAGAGTGTAAATATCTCATTAAGAATTCTTTTTTTTTTTAGTCGCCAAACTGCGTGTTTATTTAAATGACATTAATTACAGTCTTTCTTCGTGCGTGCCCTCTCTCCACCTTCTGGAAGGCTTCTGGAACTTTAGAGAAAGGGAAGGTTTGTTCAATAACTGGCCGAATCTTTCCTGCATCCACCAGTTCTGCAATTTCATCTAGACATGGGCCACTGGCCATGAAAAGGCCCAGCGATAATGGACTCTTCGCCAGAAATGCTTTAATGCCTTAGAACCCACAGTGACTCCTGTCTGCAACATGCGGTCTTCTATGACCAGTTTGTCCATGTTCAGGAGAAAAGGAGTCATCAGCGTCACATAAGTGGCTCCTGACCATTTCTTGAGATAATTTAGAGCCCATGTTTCAGTGGATCCACCAACATTCTCAAGGATAAAATCAAATGATTTTAAAGATTTCAACTGCTCTTTGACATCTCCAGCTTTGTAATCAATTACATCATCTGCCCCAAGCTTCCTTACAAGTTCGCTGAGAGCACATCCTGAGCGCACACTGCTGTCACATGTGCATCCCACGCTTTCATCACCTGTATAGCAAAGGTACCAATTCCACCTGCAGCCCCCAAGATTAAAGCACATTTTCCTTTGCAATTCTTATCATTCAGGCCGCCAACCTTGTTTATGGCAGACCAGGCTGTGAGAGCCACGTATGGCAAAGAGGCAGCTTGAGCATGAGTAAGTGTTTTGGGCTTATGAGAGACCTCATTTCCACTGACTACAACAAACTCTGAGAGAGTGCCTTGTTTCCAAGGAGGAACTGCAGCCCAGACCTCATCTCCAGGCTTGAAGTACTTCACGTCAAGCCCACATTCCATTACCACACCAGAGACATCCCGACCCAGAGTCAGTGGAAACTCTTCTCCGCTGATTTTAATATGTAAAGGATCACGCTTCATATTTAAAGCTGTAGCTCCATAACCATTTCTCATATTAACATCTATAGGATTTACACTCGCAGCATGGACTTTGATAATGACTTCATTTGGATAATGTATGATAGGTATCATCATAGTCTGATTGAACCGCAGCACTTCATTCTTCCCATATTTATCTATCACCCAAGCAGGCATGACAGTGCTCCTTGGACAGGTAGTACTAATTTTTCTAACTGAAGGCATTTGTACAACTTTGCTTCTCCAGAAGCAAACCGCAGTACGTGCATTTCTTCTAAGGACACTTGTCTTCACAAATTCCGTCGTAAACAGGGGTTGACCTGAGTGCTGCAATTAAAATGCACTTGGACCGGATCAAACTCTCACCCCTGAATTCAGTGAAATTCTGCCAAACATACAGGCTAGTTTCAAAATTAAAAGCATTCAAAACTGAGTATTAAAAAGTGAAGTTAACCTAATGGAGCAACTATAGAAAGAATATGGAATTGTTATTCAGCTCTTCACATCAGAAATGCTGCAATTAGCGTTCAAGTCCGGATTCCGTCCATTCTCCTCCTTCTTTTACACTCTCTTCCCGTTAAAAAAAACAAAAGCAGGTGTTGCACCCCCTCCGTCCCCCGAGACCCCTGTGCTGGGAGCCCTTCACTGGGCAGACAGACACCACTAGCGATCCAAAGCCACAGAGAATCCAACGCTTCCAGACAATTTCTCATTAAGAATTCTTCTATCTATTACATGTGGAAATGATAATATTTGGTCTATAGATAGATTCATTAATAAATTATAGAATTTTTAAATATAATACTATGGTTACGTAGAATGTTAACATGTGGGATAACTGGGTGAAGGGTGTATAGGAACTCTGTGAACTACTTTTGTAATATTTTAAAAGTCTGCAATTACTCCAAAATAAAATGTTAAAGCATATTAAAATATCATCACTCCTGAAAGTTTGTGATTACTGTATTTTTGTTAGAGGAACTACAGTTTTCCCAATCTCTCGGGTAAGAATCCATGAAATATATTAATAGTTGATTCTACTTCCTTCACCACCCTCTGCATACAGAAAATCACAAAGACCTATTGATTTTTTCTTCTAAATGTCTCTTGGACTGTATTTTTCTTTTCCAGCCCCATTGCCATGATGCTCATGAAGAACTGATTCACCTTTTTTCTGGACTACTATAATGTGCTTTCCCTCCTGGACACCCTCCAGGCCACAGCCAGACTAATCTCCCCAAAACCAACCCTAGATTCCTGCCCAAGGAACTACAATGGCTGCCCAGAATGAAGAGCATACTCCTTTGCTTGGCTTTCTAGACTAGCTCTGTCCAATAGCAATATAAGGCAAACTCTATGTATAATTTTAAATTCTATATCAGCTGTATTTTAAACAAAAACAACTGGCAAAATTTATGTTAATATTGTATTTTACATTCTTTTTTAAATAGTGTATCTTCAAAGTCTGATGTGTATTTTACACTTAAAGCATTATCTAATTTTGGACTACCCACATTTCAAATGCTCAGTAGCCACACACTGTATTGGAAATGCAGGATTCTGGTCCAGAATCCAGTTCAGGCAACCATACTGCATTTGATTGTCATGTCATACCCCCTTAGACTCCAATGTGGGACAGAGAAATTGATGTTTAAATTAACTGAGGCAGTGTTGACTCAGGGCCTAGAGGTAGTTATAGGCAAGTCTCTGAAGTACAGGTGACAGGGAGGCATCCATATTAACAGGGTTTAGAATTTGGCACAGTCTTCAAAAGTCAAAATTAGTTAACTTTGTTTTTAACATTTGCTGTTAGGACATCTGCATGTATTTTAAAATGATAAATATATGCAAATTAGTGTTGAATTCAACACTAATAAATCAGATTTCATTTACTTGAAATAATAAACTTAAGAGTTGAGAGAAATGACAAAATTTTACTTTTCCACTACCAATTTGCTACCTTTTTTTCCCCACCTTTGCCTTTCCCTCAGTTCTTCTGTCCGCTGGATTTTCTCCTTTAAGTTGACCATTGAACCACCTATTTATGTGAACTCTATGAAAGATGTCGATATCATGTGATTTATATTCGTGTTATAAAGATTTATAGAAAATACTACTGAGATACTTAAATACCCATATTTCTCTTCCCTGGATTATACATAAATGTAGGTATGTTGAAATACCTCAAGCACTAGAATTATTTACATGCCAGGTTCTAATTGACAGAGATGATTTAGTTAAAATTTTTTAAACTGCCTTTTATTTTATTCAGGGGAAGAAGTTTGACTTTACTCTGAACTGTATTTGCCCCACCCTTTTTAAAAAAGTTTAATGAGAAAGACTTCTGTTAGCAAAAAATGACTTCAGATTTATATTCTATTACCAATGGAATAAATGAACACGGTTTGCTATTGAAAAGGAAGTTTATACCTTGTGTTGTTTTGGTCCATAGAAATCCTAATATGCTTCATGCATCCTTCTGAAGAATGTGCAAACAAGTATTAGATCAATGACATGCCTTTGTAGTTTCTTTAATGAAAATATTTAAAATTGAATATTCAAACCTTCAGATTTCACATGCCTATTTCACCAGTACACTTATACCTAAGTGTATTTCATTACTAAATAATATTATTGGTCTAAGATACTAAATGAATTGAAACCTACGCTAGGAAGTCAGCAATGTCCTTCAAAGGTATTTGCAATTAAGCAACCACTCACTAGTGTCTTTGAAGTTTGCATTTGAAACTAGTATTTGAAAACATTGTCCATTATTTGCCATAAACAATAAATGCATTCAAAGGGACTCATGGCAAAGATATTTCATAAATGCAGTTTATTTTAGTCAGGGGGGTAAAAATGCATGAGCATAATCAAATAGATCAGACTGTGTGAAAATGAAACAGCTGAGTTTCCAAAAACTTCTGTAACCTAGATGAGAGGTTTCTCTCAGATCTCTGTAATATATGCCTATCTTCCATCTAACTTCTCTTTCATTGGTCTTTTTGATCCCACAGGAATGTCCTGCATATATATTGACAGTTTATTGTTGACCATTTTAACAATGATTGTTTATGGCATAGAAATCCTGGTATGTACTTTTGCAAGCAGATTTGAGACAACTTGTTTAGAAGCTTGATCTCTAATTTGCATAGATAAGACATTTTAAGGCAAAATTATAGAATATTTTAGCGCTATGTGACTAATCATATACTTTAATGAAAAATATATTTCATCTTTGAGATAAAACTATATGCATTATCTATTAAATTAGACCAAAGTTGGGCAAATTTCTTGTTTTGTTTCAGTTCTTTTGCATTTCAAAGTAACAATTTTCTTTCCAAAGTGGAAATGAGAAGTTCTGAGAAGTTCTGAGAATGAGAAGTTTCTGAGAAGTTTCCTAATAGGCATTTCTATTTTTCTCTATTGTAAAATCCCAGATTAATAAACTCTACTACTCTACTATTGTAGTATATTTTCTTGTGCAAAATGGGTTATAAAGGCGTAATGTAAAGCAACAAAAGAGGCAACATTAAAAGATTTTTAAGGCAGTTCTTTTGGGTTGTTGATATCATGTGCTTCAATGTCACATTGGAAAGCTTTCTCAGGAGTAAATACCAAAATTAAATATTGAGCCATTCAATGAATAAGCTTAATTGAAAAAAGCTGAGATAAAACATATAAATATTATATATGTTTAAGTATTGCCTATAGGGTTATTTTAGTTTGAATGATTATACACATTCAATCTGAAATGATAAAATTATATTGCAACATAATTGCATTTAACTATTTGTAGTTTTTCACTCTGGGAAAGAAATTCCATTCCTCCCTGCTTTTCAACTGCTGTAATTTAAATGAGTAAACCTTTTGTTCTTAAAACTTACTTAGTTCCTTCTAATTCTGTTGATGGACATCCAGTTCTACTGCCTTATTTTATGTTAATATCTAACAAAAGAATGCTGTTAGCCTCCTGCCAGTAAATGCCCCTCCTCCTTTGTTGGGGGTGGGGGTGGGGAGATTCTTTTCTAGCCTTTTACTTTACAGAAGACTTTAAACTTCCTCTCTCCACATCTAGTGTAGAAGGGAATTTCTACTGGAGCTAAAAATTCCTAGGAAAAGGCTATAGCCCCCAAGTGTGGAAGGTGGTTCTTAGCTGTCAATTCTCTTTTGTTATTCGCTCAAATGGAATTATGAAATGTTCCTGGCTTTGTAGGGCAGAACACATTTCTCTCGAACAAATGCAAATGCATTAGGTGTGCCCAGGTAATTTGAAGTGCTCATGCTGGCAGCTTTTCTGCATGAGTAAAGCTGTTTAATTAATGCATTTTCTCCTTCCTTCTGATTAGTTGATTCTGATTTTCTTTGAATAAATTAAACTCTCTGTAATATGCTTCCTATAGCTTCTTGGGCTACCCAAGCCCTGATACCTCCCACCAGGAGGGCAGATGCAAAGAAATGAAATGATTCCTCTGCATATTTCTCACAGAGCTTTTTCTCCTGTACAAAAGACTCTGATTTTCCTGGTAATATGGCTCCAACGAATGATGTGTTCAAAGAGGATCTTCGCATTTCTGTTGATGTTGCTCATTGGTAATTGTCTTTCGGATTCAAACTCTGGAAATGGGTGGTAGATCCATTTAGTTTTATTTTATTGAGATTTGAGAAGTAAACATTCAGTGAGGTGGGAAAAAAGTGGCATAAACACTTTCTGTAATAACTGTAGGTACTTACCGAGTGTGCCAGCTTTTATAGATGGCATAGGAAGTTAACATTTTCGTGTAGGTACCACAGGTTTCTAAAGGAAACCTTTGATTCATGAAAAGAATTTCTTTGCATCAGAAAGGCAGAGTGGTATAGTAGAATGAATGTTGCGACTGGAGTCAGGAAAGCCTGTGTTTTAAGCCCTAGCGCTAGCACTAACGGGTTTTTGTCAAATCAAGGTCTTGCAGCAGACCTGATCACTTAGTTGGGATGATCCCAGTCCTTATAGCTTCGATATCCTTACGCGAGAGGCATATTACGAGATATAAAATCACAAACTTTGTCCTATCTTAGGTCTTTGCTTCCAGAACCAAAAGGGAAATCCCTAAAAAGAATTTTTTTGTCCGGGACATCCCTACCACCTCTTCAAATTCCACTTGCATATATTATAGAGGTAATGCAGTTACATTCTTGAGAAAATTATTAATGAACATAATGACAATAGTCCTAAGATAACTACTGTACTTGGCATTTTGTAACCCTTTCCTCCTGGGCACTTGAGACTTGGCAGCAGCATTTTAGATTCATTTTCATATATATGGTGGATTTCTTTTCTTTTTTTTTTTTCCGAGACAAGGTTTCACTCTGTCACCCAGGCTAGAGTGCCCTGGCATCATGACAGCTCACTGCAACCTCAAACTCCTGGGTTCAAGCAATCCTACTGCTTCAGTTGCCCAAGTAGCTGGGACAACGGGTGCTGTATCACCATGTTTGGTTAATGTTTCTACTTTTGTAGAAATGGGGTGTCTCACTCTTGCTCAAGTTGGTCTCAAACTCCTGGCCTCAAGTGATCCTCCCACCTCAGCCTCCCAAAATGTTAGAGTTAAGGGCATGAGCCACCCTACCCAACCATGGCTTCTTTCTTTTTAAGACTCTAGTCAATGAACATTTCTTGCTTCTGAGGCCCTTTCACTTCAAGGTACTCAGCATGCTAAGGTACCATACTTTTGGGGTATCATGTTCTGAGCTTCAACAGAAGTAATTGTCAATGCTACTGTTACAGACATCTTCTCTATTTTTTTTTGAGACAATCTTACTCTGTTGCCCTGGGTAGAGTGCTGTGTTGTCATCATAGCTCACAGCAACCTCAAACTCTTGGGCTCCACCAATTCTTTGGCCTCAATTTTTTCTATTTTTAGTAGAGATTGGGTCTCATTTTTGCTCAGGCTGGTCTCAAACTCCTAAGCTCAAGCAATCTGTGGCCTCTGCCTCCCAGAGTGCTAGGATTATAGGCATGAGCCACCGTGCCCAACCCAGCTTCTCTTTTTTTATTCACATCTATTACCTGCCTCCAATGTTCAATTGATAAACCCAGTACCTCAGGGCAAAGTGACATGGCTTATTTGTAGAAATAAGTATAGCTCACTTTATACTCTAGAAGTGTTCTTGGAAAATTTCTGTATGATTAAGAATTGGTCAAGAAGGAATAATATTTTTACACTGGCCTTTATAATTATGTTAAGATGCTCTATGTTCAAGAATGGTTTTCCTTGACATCTCTCACCTCTCAAAGTAGCTAATGAGTTAGATGCAGTAGTGTCTAAAGTAGACAAGTTTTATTAAGTGGACAACCACTCCTTAATGTACTTTTTTTTTCTCTTTATTGCTTAACAATTTTGTACATCATACTTGCACAGGGGCCATGCTTATATTCTCTGTATCATCCCAATTTTAGTATATGTGCTGCTGGAGAGAGCATTTCATGAATTAGTTTAACATGTTGATCCCTCTGTTTTCTGTTTACATTTTAAAATTTTGAAATAATTTCCAACTTACAGGAAAGTTATAAGAAAAATACAAAGAGGGAAGAGCCAAGATGTGCTCTGTAGCCAACTTTCAACAGAGGCTCCCATCCAGAAGGAGAGTTAAAGGACAGAAATTTAGCAAGAAAGCTGATGGTTTGGATCTGAGCCAAAAGAGAAGGTCGAAGAATGCACATCAACCCTGCTGGGGTGACCTGTGACCCCAAGGATACAAACAAAAGGTACAGAACACATTGCCAAGTGGACAGGAGTCTCCTCCCCCAAGAGAGCAGCTCACAGTATACTCCATACCTCCATACAAACAAGCGAGCAGAGTTCAGATGTCCTCCCACTGTACCGCACAGGAGAGACCCTCTAAAACCCAGACCTCCTTCCCCTAAGAGGATGCCATGGCACTCTCCTGCCAGGCATAAAACTGTATAAAACTATAAATATTCTCTACCTGCAAGTTTGAACTCCCAGCACTCCCCTCCACTCTCACCCTGAGGTCTGGAGGTCTGTCCCCCACAGAGTCCAGAGTCTGTCCCAGAGTCTGGGACATTTTCTCAAGGGTTGGGGACGGGGCACAGACTATTGCTGATCTGTGCTGATTTTCCTGCTCAGGAGTGGTGAGAGGAAAGTGAGCCAAGAGGAGGCTGAGCTGGAGAGGTGGTCCCCTGAGGCATTGAGTGGCAGCCGCAGTGGTGGGAACAATGGCAGTGGGGCTTGCACCCCTGGGGATGTTTTGAGGAGACACTCCCAGTCTCTCTGGGTGGCCAGGGGAAGCCAGGTGGCTTCTCCCATGGCAGCCACTGGCAGAGTGGTCCTGTGGCAGAGGAGCAGGCCCTGGGAATGAAGGGTATGCCTGAGGCAGTACCGGCTGGGGTGGAGTGTGGGCATTAGAATAGATGCTGAAAAAGCCGATTCCAAGGGTGGAGACTGCTTTACTCAGCTTCAGATGCACCTGGCCCTTAGGGGATAAAAACTGAGACAAAGGGCAGGAACTCACAGACTGAGTCAGATCTATTTGCAGCCCAGCATCTGATCCACAGGGGAAAAATTCTGCAAACTTGCTCTGTTCTATCAACAACATCAATCAGGGACAGGGCTGGAACTGAGTGAATCGCCCAGCCCCTATCAAGTACCCAGGTTGTTAGGTCTCACCCCCCCCCCCCAGCCAAACAGAGACAGAGACTGGCAGACTGAGGAGCCACAGACTCCCTGTGACCCAGGCAGGTGCAAACCTCTAGAGCATCTGCTCATGGGAGGGAACTGGATCACAGCTCTGTGGGGTTTCCAGAGACTGAGTGTGACAAAGGGGCAAGGTGGGGAAGGAGGCATCAACCCTCCCAGACTAATTTACTTGCTGGAGGGGCCCTCTGGAGCTCACAGAGCACCAGAATGAGTTATACTAGAGCTTTCAGCAGAGTACTGCTATCAAGTTGCCAGAGACTTTTCAACTCTTTTATTTGAGGCTGGTGCTGGCTGGGAAAATTGACTAGGACCTCTTCAAATGGGCCAATCACCCAAAGACTTTCCAAAGTGGTACCCTGGGTGTGTGGTAGTGGGAAGGTTTGATTTTCCTATTCCAATTTCTGTTTACTGTGGGGGCACGGTGACCTAACTGCTGGTATTTCTCCACAGCTCAGACTTCAACACAGAGTAACTGATTCTCTATGGTAAGATAGAGAGCAGCTGAAAATCAAACAGAGCCACTTAACCCCACCACACCAAGAAGGTCCCCAGTGTCACAGGCAGTAGCACTGTATGGGTCCTTGGCAAAACTCTAAAGGAAAAGGTACAGACACCAGTCTAGGCTTTCAGGCAAAGGACTAGTCAATCACTACTCCTAGAACCCCCAACCCGACTTATCCTTATCTACTAATCCACCCAAACGGTATAAAATAATTATGGGTGGAATCAGCAGAAAAGATCTGGAAACATAAACACCCATAGTAGATCACCCCCCCCAAGGAACTATTTGGCCAATGCAAATGACAATCCTATGCATAAACAGATGGCTGAGATGTCAAAAATCGAATTCAGAATTTGGATAGCAAACAAGATCAATAAAATAGAGGAAAAATTGGAATTAGAAATTCTGGGAGCATTTCAAAAATTGTCTCAAGAAGTCAAGGAATTCAAAGACCAATTGACCAAGGATTTTGACACATTGAGACAAGAAGTTGCAGCCCTTAAAGATCTGAGAAACACAGTAGAATCCATCAGAATGGAGCAAGCAGAGGACAGGATTTCTGATATGGAAGACAAAGCTTTTGAACACTCCCAAACCTACAAAGAGGAAGAGAAATGGAAGGCACAAAGTGATCATTCTCTCAGACAGCTCTGGGATAACTTGAAAAAAAACAATATTCACCTTATGGAGATTCCTGAAAACAATGAAGTGGTGTCACAAAGCACAGAGTCTCATCTTTATGAGATTATGAAAGAGAACTTCCCAGACATGCCAAGAGATTCTGAAATTTACATAACAGACAGTTTCAGAACCCCAGCACGACTCAACCCGAATAAGACATCCTCTAGGCACATCATAATTAAGTTCACTAAAGTTAATATGAAGGAGAAAATTCTGAAAGCAACCAGATGTAAGAAATCTATTACCTACAAGGAGAAGAATATTGGAAAAACTGCAGATCTCTCTGATCAAACTTTTCAAGCTAGAAGAGAATGGTTATCAACTTTTAATCTCCTAAAACAAAAGAACTTTCAACCCAGGATCCTGTATCCAATTAAACTGAGTTTCATCTATGATGGAGAAATTAAATACTTCAATGACATCCACATGTTGAAGAAATTTGCTATAACTAAACCAGCTCTCGAGGATATTCTCAGACCTGTCCTCCACAATGACCAGCGCAAAACCTCCACCATAAAAGTAAACTCACCCAGAAACTATTTATCAAATTTCATCTTCCAAAGTGATGAAAGGATTAAAAATGTCCACTGAACTTTCTAAAGATTTATCATTACTTTCCATTAAAGTGAATGGTTTAAATTGTCCTCTAAAGAAGCAGAGGTTGGCTGACTGGATACAAAAACTCAGGCCAGATATTTGCTGCTTAGAAGAATCTCACCTTACCTTAAAAGATAAATTTAGACTCAAGGTGAAGGAATGGTCATCTATATTCCAGGCAAATGGAAAACAGAAAAAAGCAGGTGTTGCAATCTTATTTGCAGATAAAATAGGCTTTAAACCAACCAAAGTAAAGAAGGATAGAGACGGACATTTCATATTTGTTAAAGGTACTACTCAATATGATGAGATTTCGATTATTAATATTTATGCAACCAACCAGAATGTGCCTCAATTTATAAGAAAAACTCTAATAGACATGAGTAACTTGATTTCTTCCAGCTCCATAGTAGTTGGAGATTTTAATACTCCTTTAGCAGTGTTGGATAGATCCTCCAATAAGAAGCTAAGTAAAGAA
>CAUYON010148426.1:0-17741 GCA_963573935.1 Arctocebus calabarensis
TAATTAGGTTTCCACTTTTTGCCTTCACAGAATTTAAAAGACTTAAAATTTAATAACAATAACAATGTTTAAGATAAGGATGAGAAACAAAAACCACATAAAGAATGAACAAAGATAAATACATTCAAAAAAGAAAACAGACGATATACAATAATCATCTGTATACTCTATTCTTTTTCGTTGTTGTTTTTGGGGGTTTTTTAGTTTTTTGGCCAGGGCTGGGTTTGAACCCACCACCTCTAGCATATGGGGCAGGCACACTACTCTGTTGAGCCACGGGTGCCACCCAGTTTTGGGGGGAGGGGTTTTGCAGTTCAGCCGAGGCCAGGCTTGAACCCACCACCTTTGGTATATGGGGCTGGCGCCTACTTGCTGAGCCACAGGTGCTGCTGCTCTATTCGTAATAGTTTTGAAATGTACCATTGCATTATGCACATTAGGTGAGGTCCCCCTCCTCCTCCCAGCCTCCTTCCCTTCCCCTTCTCTTCCCTCCTTCTTTCTGGTTATGTTTTACCATTCCTGTGAATGTATAGGTGATTATGTATTGATTTCATAGTAGTATTGAGTACATTGGAAAGTTTTTTCCCCATTCTTGAGATACATTACTAAGAAGGATATGTTCTGCTCCTTCCAGGTAACATAAAAGATGTGAAGTCTCCATCTTTTTATGGCTGCATAGTATTCCATGGTGTACATATACAGAATTTGTTAATCCATTCCTGGGTCAATGGGCATTTGGGCTGTTTCCATGACTTGGAAATTATGATTTGGGCTGCAGTAAACACTCTGGTGCAAATGTCTTTGTTGTAAGATGATTTTTGATCATCTGGGTATATACCTAATAGAGGAACACTTAGGTACATGGCCCTAACCTACACACCAAATCTAGGCTAGTTTCTCCATTTCCAATCTCTGTTTGTTCCTTGGAATTTTTGCATTATTTCTGCCCAGTCTTACCATCAACCCTAAAGAACAAACTAAAAACTAAAAGTCTAAAAATACTTAATATAGCCCTAGATACTGGAATCATTTAGTTTTTGTTAGCAGAAACCATCAAGGCAAAGTCACTATAAATGATAGCCCTTACCCATGATTTTTCAATATAATATTTTAGATTGTGCTGATAGTTGGTCCATGGGCCTGTTCTCCATCCTCACATCTCTCCGTGGCCATGCAACTTGCCTGCAGTCGGGCCATCCCAGGCTAGCGGACAAATCCCAGATCACTGCAGTTTGTTCCCCTCTCTGCCCCACCACACATGCACACTTAACTCTTCTTTTTATTCAGTGGCTTTGGCCAGGGTTTTTTAAACTTTTTCTTTTTTTTTTTTATTGTTGGGGATTCATCGAGGGTACAAGAAACCAGGTTACACTGATTGCATTTGTTGGGTAAAGTCCCTCTTACAATCGTGTTTTGCCCCCAAAAGGTGTGGCACACACCAAGAGCCCAGCCCCCTCGCTCCTTCCCTCTCTCTGCTTTTCCTTTCCCCACCCCTCCCTCATTCTTTCCCTCTCTGCTCTCCCCTTCCCTCACCCCCACTGTGTCATTAATTGTAATTAATTGTCCTCATATCAAAATTGAGTACATGGGATTCATGCTTCTCCACTCTTGTGATGCTTTACTAAGAATAATGTGTTCCACTTCCATCTAGGTTAATACAAAGGCTGTAAAGTCTCCATTTTTTTAATGGCTGAATAGTAGTCCATAGTGTACATATACCACAGCTTCTTAATCCATCCCTGGGTTGGTGGGCATTTAGGCTGTTTCCACATTTTGGCAGTTGTAAATTGAGCTACAATAATTAGTCTAGTGCAAGTGTCCTTATGATAAAAGGATTTTTTTTTTCCTTCTGGGTAGATGCCCAGTAATGGGATTACAGGATCAAATGGGAGGTCTAGCTTGAGTTCTTTGAGAGTTCTCCATACTTCGTTTCAAAAAAGTTGTATTAGTTTGCAGTCCCACCAGCAGTGTAAAAGTGTTCCCTTCTCTCCACATCCACACCAGCATCTGCAGTTTTGAGATGTTGTGCTGTGGGCCATTCTCACTGGGGTTAGATGGTATCTGAGGGTGGTTTTGATTTGCATTTCTCTAATAATTAGGGATGATGAGCATTTTTTCAAATTTTTGTTAGCCATTCTTCTGTCTTCTTTCGAGAAGGTTCTATTCATGTCTCTTTCCCATTGACATACGGGATTGTTGGCTTTTTTCATGTGGATTAATTTGAGTTCTCTATAGATCCTAGTTATCAAGCTTTTGTCTGATTCAAAATATGCAAATATCTTTTCCCATTGTGTAGGTTGTCTATTTGCTTTGGTTGTTGTCTCCTTAGCTGTACAGAAGCTTTTCAGTTTATTTATTTTTTTTTTTTTTTGAGACATAGCCTCAAGCTGTCACCCTGGATAGAGAGCTGTGGCATCACAGCTCACAGCAACCTCCAATTCCTGGGCTCAAGCGAGTCTCTTGCCTCTGCCTCCCAAGTAGCTGGGACTACAGGCACCCACCACAACGCCCGGCCATTTTTTGGTTGCAGCCATTGTTGTTTGGCGGGCCTGGGCTGGATTCGAACCCACCAGCTCAGGTGTACGTGGCTCACACCTTAGCCCGTTGAGCCACAGGCGCCGAGCCAGAAGCTTTTCAGTTTAATTAAGTCCTATGTGTTTATTTTTGTTGTTGTTACCATTGCCATGGCAGTCTTCTTCTTTGGCCAGAGTTTTTATGTTCCCTTTGCTTACTTGTCTCCAAACAGCTAAGATAATGCATCTGGTACTTGCTATTCATTGTTGCTCCTGACATGGAAGTAGAGAGCAGGGTCCCCTTGAGCTGTCTCCTCTAGAAAGACACAGACATGGTGCTCTGTTCTGGCCTTCTGAGAACTTCTGGCCAGAGCAAATACATTTATGCAATGTCAGATGTTTATGGCAAAAGTTAGGCCAATCTCAATGTCTTTGTTTAGACCTTTGCCCTGTGTGGCCAAACTTCCATCTTTCCAGATTTATTTCCATCCATCTTCCTTGGTTCTGGTCAGGTCATGCGGTGCCTTGGTCTTCCTACACTTTTGGTACTTTCCTGAATCTTTGCCTTGTGAAAATTCAGCCCTGAAGGCTCAACTCCGTGAAAGTGTCCTAGATCGCCCCAGTTGGAAGTAATCTGAACTCCTGTGGGATTCTTCTATTACAGGACTTCTCTTTTTCTGCCTTATCTCAAATTATTGACAAAATATTGTGTTTCCTACATCAACAATAAGTTATTAGTATGTAGAGACCACCCCTTCATCTTTCTATTATTTCAGAGAGTGGTCAGTATTATTGCTTGGTTGAATAAATTAACTTCCTCACTTATAACATGAGATATCTATTCTACATTTGGAGCTCAATACATGTTATAAGTAATAGATAACTCTTTTTTTGTTTAGGCAGAGTCTCACACGGTGACCCAGCTAGAGTGCAGTGGTGTCATCACTGCAACCTCAAACCTGAGACTCCTGACCTCAATAGATCCTCCTGCCTCAGCCTCCCAGAGTGCTAGGATTACAGGTGTCAGTTACCACACTTTCTGTTATACTTTCTCAGCTCCAATGTCTAGTCCACAAACTAAAGCTGGACATAGAGTTTTTTATGTCAGTGCATATTCAGGTGCCAAGAACTTAATCCAGGTATGTCACATGTTTATGTCACTTACCTCATTTCACACAGAGCTAAGTGATAAACAAAGGCTACAAATAGTGGGCATCAGCACCTCCTACTGGAGGAAGCTAGGACATGCAAATACTGACAGATGTCTTAACTTCAAAAGTTTAGGGTACAACTCCTTTTGGTCCTCATTTGTAGGACTCTATTCAAGTATTACCCATGAGTTTAGGACACAGTCAATGAGCATCTATAGGAGAGAACATAGGTGAGAACACGGGCCTGGTTTAGCCTGAAAAAACTCAAAACAGTCCATGAATGTTTGACCAGACTTGAGAGCTGAAAATATAATCAAGAGAGTATTCTGCATTGGGAACATTCAGAGAACTAAGGGTCTGAGGCAGAAACATACTGGTAACAAGAGCAGTAAAGGTGGCGACCTTGGGAAACATGGGCAAATAGAGAAAAAAGTAAGATAGGGGCCAGACCTGGTGACTCATGCCTGTAATCCTAGCACTTGGGAGGCTGAGGAGGGAGTATCACTTGAGGCTAGGAATTCAAGACCAGTCTGAGCAATAAAGCAAGACCAAAATCCCATCTCTACCAAAAAGCATGCACCACCATGCCCAGAGGCCCAGCTACTCAGGGCTGAGGCAGGAGCATCGCTTGAGCCCTAGACTTTGAGTTTTAATGAGCTGTGATGACACCCTATCCTGGCAACAGAGCCTGTCTCAGAAGAAGAAAAAGAAGAGGAGGAGGAGGAGGAGGAGGAGGAGGAGGAAGATGAAGAGGAAGGAGTAGTAAGGTATGGATTAGTCTGGGAATTTTGAATTTTGGAAAAGTGCTTAGAGACGAAAGTGAGATACAGCCTAAGACCTCTAAGATCTCATTCACCAAGAAGTTTATTATGGTCCATTAAACCTTTGTTTCCACACTCCATTTAGCACTTCAGTTAGCTAAAGTATTGTTTCATTTAATCATTTATGAATGTTTACATAAAAATACATTATTTATAGCTATATAGAATATTTGATTTTTAAAAGGTGCACTCTATCCCTGGTTAATATAAAGATACGAATTCCTTCCTCACTTGCAATCAATGAGACAGAGTCTCACTCTGTTAACTTGGCTAGAGTGAGTGCATCATCACAACTTGCTGCAGCCTCAAATTCCTGGGCTCAAGTAATCTTCCCACCACAACCTCCCAAACAGCCAGGACTACAGGTGTGCCACCATACCCAGCTAATTTTTTTAATTTTTCTTCTTTTTTTTTTTCTGTAGTAGAGTCAGGGTCTCGTTATGTTGCTGAGTTTGTCTTAAACTCCTGACCTCAAGAGATCCTCTGGCCTTAGCCTCTGGCCCAGCCTCTGGCATGAGCCACTGTGCCTTGCCTACTTTAACATTTTTAAGATGGAAAGTGAATGTCTTACCCTGTTAGCCATGAAAACAGTTGTAAGACTGACATAGTCTTCAGTGGCTCACACCTGTCATCCTAGCACTTTGAGAGGCCAAGACAGATGGATTGCCTGAGCTCACAGGTTTGAAACCAGCCTGAGCAAGAGCAAGACCCTGCCTCTAAAAATATCCAGGCATTATGGCAGGCGCGTATAGTCTCAGCTGCTCTGGAGACTGAGACAAGAAAATCACTTGAGCCCAAGAGTTTGAGGTTATTGTGAGCTGTGATGCTAAGCACTCTACTGAGGGTGACAAGTGAAACTGTCTCAAAAAAAAAAAAAAAGACTGAAAAAATCAAGTCAGTATGGTCCTCACACAGCAATTATTATAGACCAATTAGACAGAGTAACTAATCCAGTGATACAGACCAACACCTGAAATAAATGAATACAGAATAAAAACTCATCACAAACAAGTAGAAAAATGAATCATTAAATACATGGTAGACAAGAAATTAAATATTTGAAAAATAGTAGCTTAGAGAGTCATCTTTTCACAGATAAATTCTATATGGACCACAAAGATAAATTGTATATGGACCACAAAGAAAAATGTAGAAATCAAACTAAAGAAACATAGGTGAATTTTATCATAGTACTGGACGGGAAATAATTTTCTAAACTTAACAATGGGGGTGCTTAAAGACATAAATGTAAGACCTGAAACTATGAAACTACTAGAAGAAAATATAGAGGAAATGTTTCAGGAAATGAAATGAAATTGGACTGGGCAGGGATTTTTTAAGTAAGACCTCAAAAGCAAAAAATAGACAACTGAGATTATATCAAACTATAAGTTTCTACACACAAAAAAAAAGTGAAAAAATTGAAAAGACAACCTACAAAATAGGAGAAATTATTTCCCAGTTATGCATTTGACAAGGGGTCAATATTTAGAATATATTAATACAAGGTATTTGACTCCATTGCAAATAAAAAAAAAAAAAACTAAATGATCCCATTTAAAAACAGGCAAAAGACCTGAATAGACATTATTCAAAAGAAGACATACAAATGACCAAGAGATATGTTTAAAAATTCTTGGCATCGGAGAAACGCAAATTAGTACCCCAATGAGATATCACCTCACCCCAGTTAGAATAACTATTATCAAAAAGACAAAAAATCCAATGATACCTCTTCTGGCAAGAATGTGAAGAAAAGGGAACTCTTGTGCACTGTTGGTGGGAACATAAGTGGATACAGCCATTATGGAAAACAGTATAGAGTTTCCTCAAAAAATCAAAAATACGGTATGTCCTAGCTGAGGTTTAGGGGGGAAAGAAAGAAAAATAGAACGACCATACAATCCAGCAATCCCATTACTGTGTATATATCCAAAGAAAATGAAATCAGCACGTCCAAGAGACATCTGCACACCCATGTTTATTGCTATGCTATTCACAATAGCCAAGATAAGGAATCAACATAAGTGGATAAGGAAAATGTGGTGTGTGCGTGTGTATGTGTGTATACACATATATATAGTGTGCGTATATACCAATACACGAGATCTGACAATTAAATTCATGAACTTACCCTAGAAAAAGTGCCACATACCTCATTGCTGAACATCACTATGGTCGCCTTCAATTCATTCTTGGGAAGCTATGCATGGGGGCCAGCACCTAGTCCACCCTTCAAAGCAATTTTGGAACTCTTTCTGTAATGACCATCAGAGCTTTCACGGTATGCAAAACCATGCAGCAACAGCCATAAACACCACTCAGCAAGACACTGCCACATGTCAACAGAACACAACTATCAGACACTGGCATATCAAGATTATGAAATTGTATCAAGTTGTTTGTAAGCGATTCAGTGGCAAGATCATGAACTTGTTATCCATAGATATGCAAATCAAAATAATAAAATATTCTTCAATATTCATATTCCCAAATAACAGAGTACTTGGCAAAGTAGTTAGTAAAGAAGTGCTCTCTTAATCTATTGGTAAGAATATGGAACCGTTCTGGTCAGAAATCTGGAGGTAAGAAGCCAGAGAATTAAAAATGTTTGTACCCAGGCTGGGAACAGGTACCTTTGACATCCTACATGCTCCAAGCATGGCTGGGGGGAGCTGTCTTACCATCCCCGAACTATCCAGTGGCAGAATAGGGAAGTGTGAGGTGGCCCTCAGCAAAAGCTAAGTACAGCCCACAAGCCTGACATACCAGAACCACAGGGCCATAGCGAGCACTAAAGGGAAAAGATGTACATTAGGAACTCAGTGAAAGCCTGCATTAATGCATGCCATTCTGAATTTTTTTTTGTTTTGTTTTGTTTTTGAGCAGAGTCTTACTTTGTCTTCCTGGGTAGAGTGCCATAGTATCATAGCTCATAGCAACCTCAAATTCTCCGGCTCAGGCAATCCTCTTGTCTCAGCCTCCCAAGTAGTTGGGACTAAAGGTGCCCACCACAACACTTGGCTATTTTTAGAGACGGGGGTCTTGCTCTTGCTCAGGCTGATCTTAAACTCCTGGTTCAGGCAATCCACCCACCTCGGCCTCCCAGAGTGTTAGTACTACAGGTATAAGCCACCGTGCCCGGCCCATTCTGAGTTTCTATGAAGGTGATTATGTCCAAGAGTGCCCAGGACAATCCATTCCAATAAAGAAGAAAGAGTGTGAGGGTTGAGGGAGGGAAGACAGGGTGGAGCTCTGGCTAGGATGGGTAGCACAGGGATGGCCAGCATGGCTGCCTCTGTTCAAATCCCAGCCCTGCCCCTCACTTGGCTGTGTGCCCTGGCAAGCAAGCTCTTCTGTGCTTCTGTTTCCTTACCTGTAAAATGGAAGCTAATGCTATCACCTTTACTCAGAGTATTAAATATGAGAAGCTCTGCTGCCTCATGGATGGAAACGCTTGGGCAGTGTTCACCTCATTATTATCATTGTGTCCTTTCTCGTTCTGCAGGCTGAGGAGACCATTCCTCATCAGACACTGCCTTGCAGAGGTGACAGAGGCTCAGAACTGCAGGGCTCCCTCTCCCTTATTGGGGAGGTGGTCCCCTTTTCCCACCCTGGTCTCTCAGAGACAAACCTTCTTGAATTCCAGGGTCACAAAGTTTTCCTAGAGCTGCAGGAATCCAGGTGAGCAATGTGGGTGTCAGGCCTTGGTTGAGGGCTGCCTTGGGCCCTGATAGGGGCAGCGTTGGTGTGAGAACCTTCTTTCCCACCGGAAACCTAGGGTCCGTGCCAGCTCCTCAGAGAGAGGTTCTGTCAGGCCCTCATAGAACCAAGCAGGGGATGGCTTAGCTCCAAGCCAAGGGCCAGGCCATGGGCCAGGCCCAGCTACCTTGGGGCACTTGGATCCCAGAGAGGCCCTGCCTGAGCCCATGCCGTGTCTGCACTCTGCCAGGGGCAGGCCTGTGTGGGGGTGTGTTGGCCCAGAGCCCATGGAAGCTCTCCCATCCCATGTGAGGCTCTCTGTTGGAATGGAACAATTACTAGTCCCTTAGCTCTGTTGGCAAGGCACACAACACACACACACACACACACACACCCCTCTGTTCTCAGCATCCCCAGGAAAATAGGGACCCAAAATCCCACAATGATTTCTACCTATTGCAGGGACTCAGACAAACTGGGCTGAAGGCTATACAGTAGGCAGGGTTGTCCTAGAGCAGGTGTCAGTTCTCCTGGAATCCCCCCTCTCACCAGGTGAGCATGGCCTGCCCTCAGGGAAGCTCCTTTTTCAGGCAAAGAGAAGGCACTGGTTTGGGTTCTGCTCATTTTCCTCCCCTTGCTGCCTTGGGACCCCCACAACCATGGACCCTTGGGATAATACCCAATCCAGATCTCCTGCTCCCCAAGGCCAGCTCTAAAATCTGGGCTTGAGGCTTGATAGATAGGGCTGCCCAAGAGAAAAACTTGAAAATAGCTGAACCTGAGGGATCTGATGACTAAAAAGGAATCCAAGCAGATGGGTCATCGACTTAGAGATTTGTGAACTGTGTTGCTACGGTCTGAATTGTGTCTGTCCAAAATTCCTATGTTGAAGCCTTAATCCTCATTAATAGGATTCAGAGATGAGGCCTTTGAGGGTTAATTAGATTTAGACGAGGTTGTCAGGGCAGGACCATCATGGTGAGATTAGTGCCTTTGTGAGAAGAGGCCTCTCCTTCCTTCCTTTGTGAGGTTCTCTGCCTCTCCTTCCTTCCACTTGCCTCCCTTCCCTCATGAGGACAGTGAAAATCTGTTGAAGAGAGCCCTCACCAGAACCCCACACTCCGGCACCCTGACCTTGGCCTTCTAGATTCCAAAACTGTGAAAAACTAAATTTCTGTTCTTTGAGTTACCCAGTCTTTGGTATTTGTTATGGCAGCCAGAGCAAAGATAGGTGCTCACAAGTAGGAAACTGAGCCCCCAAACCCCAAACTGGGCAGAAGAAAGCAGACACTTGTATAAGAATGAGAGTCACATGTGGGGCAGACAGAGGCAGACTGACTGGGTCTGTGGGGTAGAGGGCTCAAAGACAACCTCACAGAGCCCAGACTCCTCGTAGGCCAGACTCTTTGGGGGAAATTCTAGAACAATTCTGTTGGCAAGCCAGTTCCTCAAAGGCCATCACTCTGGATAAAAAGAACTCTCTTGGGAAAGCAGCTATCTGTGTAGGATGGAGCATTGGGTTAAAAGTGCTAGCCACTAGGAACAGAGTAATCTGGACAAAATCCAAGCAACACTGCTGGTCCTGAGCACTAAAAACAGTACTCACTGGACACAGCACACTATCTCAGCCCTAAATCATATTTAGCAGTGATAAGAAAAAGGCAAGACAGAACTGCAATAAACAGAATGTGTTAAGAGTTAAGTCCATGCAGTTAAAGAAAAACTCCTTGTTTTTTAACCTTGACTCTCTCTTTGAAGCTTGCCCTAGTACTGGTTTCTCATGTCTGAGATTGTGATAAAAGACTGTGAGGATTGTTAGGAGAGGCTGCACCCTTGTCTCTTCCTATGGAGGGCTGGTGTTGGCCTCCTGGAGTCCCTTAGTTCAATGCAAAATGGACTGTGTAGGTGTTGCTATTTTGTGTCAAGTCACACCAACAAATCTGCAATACTGACAATGTCTAATGCATGCCAGGAGCTGTAATGGGCATGGGGGCACAGCTGTGAATATGACTTACCTAGTCTCTGTATTCAGAGCTTCCCATATAGCAGGAATTATAGATATTACACTAGAAGGTTACAGATGCACTAAGCAATTCAGAAAACTCCTGTTAGTGAGAAAAAGACAGGTTTTTCATCAACTTCTACACTCCATTCTTTAATGAAGAGAGTTTGAAAATAATGTCAGGCATAGGATCTATTCAGCCCTAGTCTTAGGAGAGGCGACAAGAGGTTACTTTGAAAAAGCCTGGCTGGCTGAGTGCATTGACTCACACCTGTATTCCCAGCACTTTCGGAGACCAAGGTGGGAAGATCACTTGAGACCAGGAGTTGGAGATGAACCTGAGCAACATAGCAAGATGCCATCTCAAAAAAAACAAAAAAGGAAAAAAGAAAAATCTTGACAATCCTTCATAATGGTGACTTCATAGTGGTGATTTACCATAAACATCCCAAATCTATTCAATAATCTGCTTCAATTTTACATCCATGAATATCTAACCCCCTCTTGAACTTTTCCTATTTACTATTTTATTCTATTTTACCATTGCTGACTTAACACTTCTTATGAATTCATTCACAGTCACTCAATTTTTATCTCTCTGTGTGGGAGAATTCTTACCTCTTCAATATATTCTCTCCCAGTTCCTTCTTTACCTTCACCAATTAGTTCTCCCCCAGACTTTTTCTAGCCCCATTAGGTCATTCTTGAGATGGGTGGTCAGAAGTTGTAGTTTTGTTGCCAGTGCCCTTTGCCAGAATCCACCCACATATTCCCTCGGGCCAAGAGCAAGCCCTTCCCTGCCTGTCCCTGCAGGCTCAGGAAGGCCATGGCTGGGGCACCTGCCCCTGCAGGATAGACCCCTCATCAATAACACCTTTCTCGTGCTCAGGTTTCATAGTTTGCAAATCTCTTTCACAGCATTTTCTCATTTGATACAACAATCTTGAGAGGTAGGCAAGGTAGATACTGGTTTTCTCATGCAATAGAAAACAGGAGTTCAAATTTAATTAATTTACTAAATTAATTGTCTAATGTCATAAAAACTACTAGTGGCAGATCCAGGAATTTGACATGGGTCTCCAGAGTTTTACCTGTCCATCCATCCCCAACCTTGAGCCCCAAAGCTGCATGCTCCACGTCCTAAGATCTACTTCAGACCTCCTCCTTGTTTTAGTACAAAACTTGCGTTCAAAGCACAAGAAGCTCCAGGGAAGAACCACTTGTGGAAGAATGGGAATCAGATGTGGATCAGACAGAGCCTCAATCCTTTGTGACCTGCACCTGGGATGCTGACTGTCACAATACCCTTCTCCCCCTGGCTCTTTGCTTCCCCAGGGACAAGTGATCAGAACATTTCTTACTTGCTGATGCTACTCTGAATAGTGACACCTCAGTGTAAGTCCCAATTTCTGCCTCATACTAAGCCATGACCAAAACAATGCTCAGTAAATGTTTGGCAAGTTGCTAGAAACTCTGCTGTCTGCTTATTTTCTGACTCACTGCCTCACATTGCCCTCTGACTCATAGACTCTGTAAGACCTGATTTCAGGCCAAATTTCTGACAAATAATCCCAACCTTCCAATTCAGAGATGCTGATGTGAACAATTCTTACTATTATCAGCATTGTCTTCAAAGGTCCTTTGGTGTGTGCACCAATACTGCAACCTCCCCTTATCCAAGAGAGTGATCAAGGCTACGGTGGAGCTAAGAGGACCTGAAAGGTGCTTAATCCAAAAGGGATTGAGGATGGAGGAGAAGAGAGATGGGGAAGGAAAGTATTTAAGCCTGAGTAGGACTAGCCAAAGAAGAGAGGGAAGGAGGTTCTAGGGAAAGAAGGTGGCACCTGCAGACACAGAGTGTGAGAGATGATGGCACTTTAAGGAGCTATGAGTAGTGTGGCCAGAGGGCAGATTGGGCTGGGCTGGTGCTAGGAGACAATTCTGGACAAAGATGTGGGCCAGGTAAGGAAGGGTGTACAGACAGGCCATGCTGGGGTGACCAGATGCCACACTGAAGGAGATGACAGCCCTGGAAGAATTTTAACATGATATGAGCAGATTGGTGGAAATACTCTGACTGCATAAGGGGAATGGGTCAGAGGGGAGCTAAATCTTTTGAGAAAGTAATGCTTTAACCTATGTGAGAAATAAGAGAACTATCAAATGATGCACAGAAGCTTAAAATGTCAATGCTGGAAGGGATCTTTCAGATGGATGGCCTTGTCAAATGTCTATTTTAGGGATGAAGTAAGGTGGCAGGGAGGGAGGCACAGAATTAAGCATCACTTGGCTGCCATAAATGCTCCACCTGAACCATTCATCAGTCCTCTGTTCCATGAGTGTATTAGTTTGCTAGAGCTGCTATAACAGAATACCACAGACTGGGTAGTTTAAACAATAGATACTAATTTTCTTGCAATTCCAGAGGCTAGGAGTCCAAGATCAAGGTTTAGTTTCTTCTGAGCCCTCTCTCCTATCTTGCAGACCGCTACTTTGGCTGTGTACTTACACGGTCATCCTTCTTTCTGTGGTTTGTGTCCTAGTCTCCTTTCCTTTTAAAGACAACGGTCATATTGGATTAGGGCCCATACTAACAACCTGATTTTATTGTTTCTTTGTTTGTTTATTTGTTTGTTTTTTGAGACAGAGCCTCAAGCTATCACCCTAGGTAGAGTGCTGTGGCATCACAGCTCACAGCAACCTCCAACTCCTGGGCTCAAGAGAGTCTCCTGCCTCTGCCTCCCAAGTAGCTGGGACTACAGGTACCCGCCACAACACCTGGCTATTTTTTGGTCACAGCCATCATTCTTGTTTGGCGGGCCTGGGATAGATTTGAACCTGCCAGCTCAGGTGTACGTGGCTGGCGCCTTAGCCACTCGAGCCACAGGTGCTGAGCCTAACAACCTGATTTTAACTTATTTACCTCTTTAAAGACCCTATCTTAGCCAAGTGCAGTGGCTCTCACCTGTAATCCTAGCACCCTGAGAGGCCAAGGCATGAGGATTGCTTGAGCCTGCAAGTTCAAAACCAGCCTTAGCAACACCGAGACCCAAACTCAACTAAACATTGAAAAATTAGCTGGGCATTGTGGCAGGTGCCTGGAGTCCCAACTACTTGGGAGGTTGAGGCAGCAGGATTACTTGAATACAGGAGTTTGAGGTTGCTATGAACTAGGCTGAAGCTATGGCACTCTGGCCTGGGCAACAGAGTGAGACTCTGTCTCAAAATAATAATAATAACAATAATGATGATGATGATAAAGGCCCTATTTCCAAGTACGCTCACATTTTCAGGTACTCTAGGGTTAGGGATTCAACATATGAATTGGGGCCTGGGGAGATGCAATTCAGCCCATTATAATGAATAATAGGAAAGTATGTTCAGAGATACACAGGATGGAGTAACATTACTCCAAGGCGCCAAAGTTCTCCCTCTTCCCTTTCTTTCTTCCTATTTCTGCTTGTGAATTCAAGAGGGCGATTCTATCTTGTCCCTCCTGGAAGGTTAATCATATGACAAAGTCCCCGGGGCCACTGAACCCACATCCTGAGCAGGGCAGTCTCACATCCATGCTATGCTTTCAACACAGCGCACAGTTTGTGAGATACCTCCCCAGTGGATCACCTTTGTCCTATCATTTCTCCATCACCACATAGTCAGTGGAAAACAGAAGTGAAGACTCTTCCAGATTACAGAAGAATGTATTTCATCACCTTATCGCTGACCCACAAGAGAATCCCACACTAAATTAGAACTCTGCTACCCTCCCCATGGTAGAATGCTATATAGTCATTATGTGGTGATAATTTCAAGAAGATGCTATTAACAAAGATCTCTGACAGTAATATGTTGTTTTCCAAATTTTCTATAAAATGTGTGGGAAAACACATCTGATAAAATTCCTAAACCTCTATCCACAATAGAGTCACTTTTTTTCCTATCTCTGTATCCTTGGTACAGTGTAATCCTGGGTATGTTAACTCTTATGTTACCAAGACAAAACATGTACTCTATTCCATAATTATCAATTCCCAAAAAAATCACCTGCTGGGTTATTAAAAATAGAATTCAAGTTTTATAATACTGGTGTTTGCCTATTTATAAAATAGACTAATTCTATAATATTAACACATAGAGACAAGCACGTAGGGGAAAAAAAAGAAAATCACCTAACTTGCTTTCATATTTATCAATAAATCACAGACATTTCCCAATGTGTTTTTATTCTTTCGCATCATTTTTATGACTGCCTATTATGCCATTGTACAGATACATCTTATTTTACTTCAGTCCCTTTTGGTGGAGATAGATGAGATTTATTTTCTTTCAGTCATAAATTAAGCTATAATGAAGTATAATAATAGATTAAAGCATGCATGTCTCATTATTTCCAAAGGATAAATTCCTAGCGGTGAAAACACTGAGTCAGATACATTGAAGACTTACGGGGTGGCTGTAAAATACGTGTGCAATTTTAAATGGCACGCTATTTTAAACTGCACGCGAACTTTATGGCCACCCTATATTGCCTAATTGCCTTCCAGAAATGTTGTGTGCTGATTTACCCACTCAAGGTGACGATTTTTCTCTCTAGTATTGAATATTATGATTTTAAAAATTCTTTTCCAATTTGAATAGTGGAGAAATGGAATCCTACTACTTCATGTCAAAGGCTTTTTAAATGAGTAGTGTGGCGTAGTTGTGAATAAGTAAATTTTGTTCATTGATTTACATATGTTCATTCACATATTTCCCCCCTCAAAAAGCCCATTTCTCCAACATTCCACACTTGTTTGTTTACTGTCTATTACATACAAAGCCCCATGCTAAATACCTTTCAAAATGAGTTATACTTATTTTATGCTTATTGCCTCTGTATCTTTGATTCTACCAGATTCCGAAGAATTACAGTAAAATAACTTACATTAATTCCCATGATCACCTCTGGAACTTCCTAATAGATACAAATTATGTTGCTAATCCACTAGTTACCTGGTAACTTTTGTAATTATAGGATTCATATGTTAGTCAGCCAACAGTTCCACAATTTTACCTCTGGAAACAGCTGGGTGGATGCCATACGCTCAAATGATTTATTTACATCTAAATTATCATTTTGTTCTGGAATATTTTGTATGCACGTATCACCATCTGCCATACTCCATCTGGATTTACAGCTACCAAAGGTAATGGAAGTCTAGCATCTCATCTGAGGCGTCATCACTAGAGTGTGTCAAAGGCACTAGACAATACTCATGTGTGGGAAAAATGCCACTAAAAGGAAGGAAAATGAAATTTAAGATTAAAAAAATAGTAACCATAATATGGAATCTACTCAAAAGTTAGTACTCAATTGACTAGTCCAGAGTCAATGAACCCATTAGTAATAGAAAAATGTCTTCAGTATCTGGAGCATATATTAATCATTTTCCACTCAGGAAAATGGAGCCTACCTCAGGGCATTCAGTGGAGCTAAGTTAATACCCAGGCTCAGCACTTGTAGCTCTGTGGTTAGGGCACCGACCACATAAACCAGGGCTGGTGAGTTTGAACTTGGCCCGGACCTGGTAAACAACAATGACAACTAAACAACAACAACAACAACAAAAATAGCCAGGCATTATGGTGGGACCCTGTAGTCCCAGCTATTTGGGAGGCTGAGGCAAGAGAATCACTTAAACCCAAGAGTTTGAGGTTCCTGTGAGCTGTGAAGCCACAGCACTCTACTGAGGACAACATTGTGAAAAAAAAATACAGGGACTCAGTTATAAATGTGCTGGTAAAGTTAAGAGGTCAAACAAAGGACAAGATAACCCAAAGACTTGAAACAGCAGAAAGTTGCTACAACCATATTATCAAAACCCAGAAGCCAGGGCAATAGGGCAGAACTTGGAAACTCAGCTTCTCATCATTAGTTGCCATTATAACTTTATCCCCTGAAGCAAAGAACTGCAGTCTACAGGGCCATCCCTTTTAGGATGTAGAGCAGAGTAAAGGAGTAGATGCATGTATAAGATCTAAAACAAAATGCATGAGTGGCACAGTGTGAGCTAAAATTTTGCCAAGAGAAAAGTACTTCTTTTCTGCTCATGGAAGAGAGCCCAGTACCTTGCTCTCTTTATATGTTCAAATTTCTTGTCGTTAAACATTAGACTTCCCATGAATGGATGAATGGGTCCGCCACACCAGCCTTAGACCCACCAGTATTTCACACTCTAAATCAGTTTGCACTTTGACCAATGGTACTCACATTTCATCACCTGTGCCCATGGAGGTTGAGCTAGACTCTGATCAGCTGTGAACTCAGCGTCTCTTCAAAGGCTCTGGACTTTGTGCCCATATCTAGACTCCTGACCTTTGCTCAACTGCATGGATCTGTCTGCACTTTCCAATTCCAGCAGCTCTTTCTTTACAAAATCAGTGGAACCAGAGGTCTATGTACATTAAAGTTATAATGGCAACTAATGTCATGTGTATCCATCAAACACGGGAAGGGGTAAGGAGAGTGGGTAGAATAATATGAGTTAAATTCTCCTCAAATGCAAGAGGTTAACAGGTAATATTTAAAACTGATCAATCAAGATGGAGCTACGTGAGCACAGTAATTAGAGATCTAGAAGTTACTAACAGAACTAAACAGAAACAACAAAAGGAAACAAGATGGTGGCCTTTGGCCAGTGGTGCTGTAGGTAGAGAGGATAGAACAAGGTTCCACTGCTTTTTATAAGCCCTCTGGACTCCTCCACTTCCATTTAACCATCACAGATTCCTGCACATGGATTTTGCACTTACTGTTCCCTCAACCTGGAATACTCTGCTCAAATGTCCACATGCTTTGTTCTCTCTATTCCTTTAGATCTTTACCCACACATCACCTGCTCGCTGGAGCCTTTTCCACATTTAAAATAGCAACTTCTCCCTCTCTCCATACCACTTTCCCCTTTTAACATCTATATGATTTTCTTACTTGTGTTACTTCTTTTCTGTCTGATCCAACTACAGGATAATCTTCATGGAGCAGGGGCGTTGTCTGTTTTATTCACTGGGAAGTGGGATGGTGGCTGGCACTATCGACTGACTGAATGAACAAATCACAAGCGTGCATTACTAGGAGTAAAAGATTTCAATGGTCAACAAATATCTCAGAAAAGCTCTCACTTCTTTTTGCTTGCTTGCTGTTTTGTTATGTGTCACACTGAGGTCGATGTTAGAGGATTAACCGAAGTTTTCTTAAGTGAGTTATTCTTTTGTCCCTTTTTGTCCTTCAGAGATTCTTTTCAGTTCAGGTTGGTCAAGTACAACGAACAGGGGATCATCTGTGAAAAGAACCTTTAAAAAAACCAAGGCCAAGTTCCAGTGAGGAGTGATGTCATCCAAAGAACACAGTGTGGCTCCGCATCTGTCGCCCAGTGGTTAGGGTGCCGGCCACATACACCGAGGATGGCGGGTTGGTAACCAGCCCGGAGCCTGCTAAACAACAACAATGACAACTGCAACAACAACAACAACAAAAATAGCTGGGCATTGTGGCAGGCACCTGTAGTCCCAGCTA
>CAUYON010148427.1:0-24800 GCA_963573935.1 Arctocebus calabarensis
ACTAGACTCCTGGAAGTCATCAAAAAATACAGCAATGTCTCAGGATATAAAATCAATGTCCGTAAGTCAGTTGCCTTTGTATATGCCAACAACAGTCAAGATGAGAGGTTAATCACAGACACAACTCCCTTCTCCATAGCCTCAATGAAAATGAAATACTTAGGAATATACCTAACAAAAGAGGTAAAAGACCTCTATAAAGAAAATTATGAAATCTTAAGAAAGGAGATAGTAGAGGACTTGAATAAATGGAAGAACATACCATGCTCATGGCTTGGAAGAATTTACATTGTTAAAATGTCTATACTTCCCAGAGCAATTTATCGATTCAAAACCATCCCTATTAAAATACCAACATCCTACTTTCAAGACCTGGAAAAATGATTCTGCGCTTTGTATGGAACCAGAAAAAACCCTGTATTGCTAAGGCAATTCTTAGTAATGAAAACAAAGCCGGGGGTATCACCATACCAGATTTTAGGCTGTACTATAAGACCATAGTGGTCAAGACAGCATGGTACTGGCACAAAAATAGGGACATAGAAACTTGGAATCGTATAGAAAATCTGCAAATGAAACCAACAAATTATAGCTGTCTAATCTTCGATTAATCAAACAAGAGTGTTCCCTGAGGGAAAGACTCCCTATTCAATAAATGGTGCTGGGAGAACTGGGTATCTGTATGTAAAAAACTGAAACTGGATGTGCACCTCTCTCCCCTTACAAAGATTGATTTGAGATGGATAAAGGATTTAAATTTAAGGCATGAGATGATGAAAATCCTCAAAGAACTGGAAAAATATTGGAAGATACTGGCCTGGGGAAAGACTTTATGAGGAAGACTGCCATGGCAATAGCAACAACTGCAACAATAAACAAATGGGACTTAATTAAACTGAAAAGCTTCTGTACAGCCAAGGAAACAACAACCAAAGCAAATAGACAACTTACCCAATGGGAAAGGATATTTGCACATTTTGAATCTGACAAAAGTTTAATATCCAGGATCTATACAGAACTTCAATTAATCTACAAGAAAAAAACAACAACAACAATTCTATATACATCAATGGGGGAAAGAGATGAATAGATTTTTCTCTAAAGATGACAGACAAATGGCCAGTAAAAATTGCTCATCATCCTTAATTATTTGAGAAATTCAAATTAAAACCACCCTGAGATACCATCTAACTCCAGTGAGAATGGCCTATATCACAAAATCTCAAGATTGCAGATGCTGGCACGGATGTGGGGAGAAAGGAACTCTTTTACACTGCTGGTGGGACTGCAAATTAATAAAAACTTTTTGGAAGAAAGTATGGAGAAAGCTCAAAGGACTCAACCTAGACCTTCCGTTTGATCCTGCAATCCCATTGCTGGGCATCTATCCAGAAGAAAAAAAAACACTTTTATTATAAAGACATTTGTATGAGGCTGTTTATCGCTGCCGAATTTACAATTGCTAAAGTGTGGAAATAGCCTAAATGTCCTCCAACCCAGGAGTGGATTGGTAAGCTATGGTATATGTATACAATGGAATATTACTCAGCCATCAAAAATAATGAGACTTTGCTGTGTTTGTAGTAACTTGGATGGAGGTGGAACATATTATTCTTAGTGAAACATCACAGGAATGGAGAAGCAAGAATCCTATGTATTCAACTTTGATTTGAGGACAATTAATGACAATGAATGATACAGTGGGGCTTGGGGGAAGGAGAGATCAGACAGAGAAGGAGGGAGGGGGTGAGGGAAAAAAAACCAAAACAAAAAAAAAAAAGAAAGAAAAGAAAATAGTGTCTACCTTTCATATAAATTGGATTCAATTCTGACTAAAGTATATAAATTAAATATTAATTTTGTAATTCAAATTGTCAATATGTTGTTTAGAATATTGCATCCTCATCTATAAGTGAAACATGTTTGTAATTTCTCTTCATAACAATATATTTTGTCCAATTTCAATATCAGGTGTATCCAGATCAAGTAGAATGATATTGAAATATTTCTTTTATTGTTTATAAGACTTCTGGAATTAGAATTTGGAATTCTAATTGAGGAATTAATCTGGAATTAATTTGAGGATTAGATCTCCTCAAATTAGACCTTCCATTTGATCCTGCAATCCCATTACTAGGCATCTACTCAGAAGAAAAAAAAATTCTTTTGTCATAAAGACATTTTCACTAGACTGATTGTCACAGCTCAATTTACAATTACCCAAATATAGAAACAGCCTAAATACCTACCAACCCAGGAATGTATTAACAAACTGTGTGGTATGTGTATACCATGGACTACTATTCGGCCACTGAAAAAGATGGAGACTTTGTATCTTTTGCATTAACATGGATGGAAGTGGAACACATTCTTCTTAGTAAAGCATCACAAGAATGGAGAAGCAAGAAACCAATATACTCAATTCTAATATGAATCCAGCAGATTAGCTAATACAAAGTGGTGGCTATGGGAATGATGGGTGGAGGAAAGAGGAGTTGGGGAGTCACAGTGTATGGACACCTCTTGGAGGTGTGACACAATTATAAGAAGGAGTTTACCTAACAAATACTATCAGTGTAACCTAATTCTCTGTATCCTCAATGAATCCCAAATAATAAAAAAGATTCTCCTTTTCCAGTTACTCAATATAAAGATGATGAGGATCAAGAACTTTATGATAATCCACCTCCACTTCATGAATAGTAAATTTATGTTCTCTTCTTTATGATTTTCTTTCTTTTTTAAATTTGAGATTATCCCGAAGGTATAAATGATTAGATTACAGTGTTTGTGTTTGTTAGGTAAGTTCCCTGCTGTAGTGGTGCCCCTCACCCAGAAAGCATTCCATATACCCTTACATTGTGCCCATTAGGTGAGAACACACCAATCCTCCTCCTTCCTGGACTCTCCCTTCCTCCTCCCCACTTCTCTCAACTTGAATTAAATTGAGTTTTTTACTTTTGTTGGCCTGTATTAGTTCATCTACTGGCTTTATATTAGTATTTTATTCATTAGGTACTTGGTTTTCCTTTCTTGTGATACATTACTAAAGAGAATATTCTCCAACTGTATCCAGGTTAATACAAATGATGTGTGGTCTCCATCCTTTTTTTTTTTTTTGTCTCCATCTTTTTTAAGACTGACTAGTACCCCATGGTATACATAGATCAGAGTTTGTTAATCCATTCCTGGTTTGATGGACACTTGGGTTGATTCTGTATCTTGGTTATTGTAAATTGAAGTACAATAAACAATCTAGTTCAAATGTCCTTATAATAGAAATGATTATCTTTTCTTCTGGGTAGATACCTGGCAAGAGTTAGGTAAAATGGAAGGTCTATTTTGAGTTCTTTAAGGATTCTCCACACTTATTTCTGTCTTATGATTTTCTCAATTACATTTTCTCTTCTTTGGCCTACTTTATTGTAAGAATATAGTACATACACACACCATACAAGATATATATTAACTGACTATTTATGTTTCAATAAAACTTCCAGTGTCCAGTAGGCTACTTGTAATTAAGGTTATGGGAAAATAGAATTTATACAAATATTTTAGACTTCAAGGGCCAGTAGCCCTAATGCTGGCATTATTCAAAGCATAACTGTATTTTTAATTTCTTAGAAATTCTCCACTTCATTTCTGAGGTATCCTAATTCTAATTCATGCTATTCTTTAATGTCTTTGAGCATTTTCTTAATATATTTTGGCTCATTTTGAAAAAGTAGATTAGAGTTTTGATTTGTTGTATAGGCACAATTTATTTTTATGTTTTTAATTCTGTCTTTTCTTCCCCTTTCGGTTTAATACATTTTATAGGATTTTAAAGTTGGTACTTTTCTGTCTTTAGTTTTTACTTGAAGTTAGTTTCTCTGAACTTTTAGAAAGAAACAACATTAAATATGTTTTTTTCCAATGTTACAGCATTCCATCTTCTGCTGTTCCCTGTAAAACATGTTAATTTGCTTTCTGAGATTTCCTGTCTCTGTTTGTCTCATCCACTTTTTTTTGAACGTTTTCTTTCTACCCTCTATGTGGCTCCAGTCCTCTTCTGTGTCATGTTAAATGGCATGAGGATTTGAATATTGAGCATATTCTCAAGGCTTGACCATTCTACCTGCTGAGATTTTATGAGAGTTTGGAGCCCATCTTTGATCACAAAGTTCTCTCTAGCTTCAATCGTAGATATGACACACAAAAATGAATATGGTCAGACTACCAGTATATGACAAGTTAAAAGCAGAAAAATGATGTATCTGGGTGTAGATAAGACCTGAATGTGACCTTAACTGGTAGATTTGGATTTCCTGAGAAAGCAAAGAAATGGGAGGACAGGTCCTCAAATAGCCCTAGTCAACCCAGCTATCCCCACCTCACTTGAATGTCTCAGAAACCTGTAGAATGTTATAAAAATGCAATACCCTGAGATAAGGAGGAAGGAAGAATCCAGATAGCCCTGGCTGCGACCTCATTTCTCCTAGCATGGGATATTCTACAACACTTGAAATCAGCAAACCAACCAAACACCCAGGTTTAAAACCCAGAGTGGAGTACTTTTCCAATTCCTCGGCTCCAGTGAAATGTGAGACATGGCCAGACGAGACTCTTTCCTGAACCTTGGGACAGTTTCCTGAGCCTTAGGGGACTGCACCACCATGGATCCTAGGCTTCTGTTTGTTCCTGCTGCCTGCCTGTGAATAATACATTTGTTTTACTTGATGGGTTATGAGTGCTCTGTCTTACTGGACTTGAGAACCTTTGCAAAGAGGAGGCATCCCCTAGAATGTGTCATATATGAGGCAAGGAAAATATGAGCAAATATGCTGTTAGAAGCTAAGCATATAGAATTATTATGGAACAGAGAGAAGATCAAATTTGCTGGTGGTTAAAGTGTCACAGAATAAGGCGAAGGGTCGGTGGGGAATATGAATGAATAATAGAAGATGATGCTAATGTTAAAGAGAAAAACAACGGGCCTTTAATTGCTAAGCATTTAAGATACATTTTAAAAACAATAAACCAGGATTCAAAATTCCAGAGATTAGTTTATGGTTTATGGGTCAAATCTTACATTTTGCTTATGTGCTCCCTTTTATACCTAGTACCTCACACACAGAATACTGTCAAATTTGTTGATTCAACACAACATTAAGTCACTAAAGGTCTGCTCCAAAAAAGAAAAATGTCTTTGTGAGCCAACATAAATACACTGGCCATAAAGCAGGTACTGGCCCTCCAGGATAATATATCTAAAGATGCCTAAGACAGTTGAGATTAAAAAAAAAAAAGTCCAAACCGGTGTGGCTATGAAGACCATCAGGATGGATAAATATTTAAAGATATGTGCATTTAAAAATTATGTTTAAGAGACACTGCTGTCAAGAATCACTTACATTAGCCAGGCATTGTGGTGGGCGCCTGTAGCCCAGCTACTTGGGAGGCTGAAGCAAGATAATTGCTTAAGTCTAAGAGTTTGAGGTTGCTGTGAGCTTAGACGCCACATCACTGTACTGAGGGCAACTTAGACTCTGTCTCAGAAAGAAAAAAAAAAGAATCACTTACATATGTGAAACAAACAGCTAATATATTTAGGCTCAGAGGTAAAAATCCATATTTAATAAGTGCTATTTTCCTCTCTCTTCCTCTCCTCCTCTATTCTACTTTGAGTGAGATATTGCTTCTGGGAGATAAGAGCTTGGTAAACTACAGCCCCCAGGACAAATCCAGCCTGATGTCTATTGTGTTTGGCCCACAAACCAATGATTTTTACATTTGTAAATATTTGGGAGGAAAAAGGAAAAGAAAAAGAATAGTTTACATCAAATGAAAGTTATGTGAAATTCAAATTTTGTAATCTGTCAATAAAGCTTTATTTAAACACAGTCCCACTCATTCATTTACACACTATCTGTAGTTGCATTTTGGGGTACAACAGAGTTAAATAGATCAGAGAGCTTGCAAAGTTTGAAACATTTATTATCTGGACCTTTGTACAAAAAGCATCCTGACCCATGGAGTAAACTTAATGTAGACTTACGGTCCTCAGGAATGCAAACACAGATTGAATGAACATGAGTCATTTTATTATAAAATTTTTGCTTTGCAGTATTTTACTGAGCTACTGGGAGGGAACAATAATTCCTACCTCATTTCTTATAACTTTCTAGCAAGGTCACACGCATCCCATCTTTCAGTTTCCCTCAGTCACTCAGGATTCTGGTATTTTGCGTAAGATGTATTTATTTGGATTACTCTCACTAACCCTCCAATGTTTCAGCTGTGTCTAGGTTTCCAGTTCAGTTAAAGCCTCCTGGCCTCCAGAATCTCATCCCAGCCCCTGTTCTGCCAGGTGGAAGCAGTTGCCTTTCTGCCCTCCTAGAGCTCTTACTTTCTGAGGTCAGATAATCTAGGCCTGATTAAGAGTGATAAGAAAACATTTTCAGAAAGTCTGGTGCACAAAACCAGGTGGTGGTTTTGCGACATGGTGACCGGACATTTTGTCTTTCTCTTGTTATACGAGCAAGCACTGGCATTTCAGCAGGCGTATAAATCCTGAGGGTCTTTTCCAGCCTCACCATTCAGGCCACCAGCCCCCATTCCAAGAAAGAGATCCTCTGAAAACCCCATCACCAGAGAACATTGTGTTTCTTCATGTCCACCCACCCCACCTCACTCCCCTGCCTGAGGGCTGATTTCTCCCAGAGCAGGTAGAATGCACCAACCAGTAAGGTCAGATGTGCCTTATGCTTCTTAAAGTTCTTGCTTTTAGTGTTTTGTGGAGAAATACAAATTGTCCAACACTGTTCAGTCATACATTTGAGTAAACATAAGAACATATTATACATTTATTAAATAGAATTTTCCAAGGGGTAATGCAGAGAAGGGTGGGCCTTGGGTTAAAACAGAGTGGATACTTGGAGAAGAGACAAGGTCAGCCATGAGGAATTTGTAGTGGACCACTAGCAACTGACTCCCCAGCTGGCCACTTCAGATGACCTCCCCTACCTACCCAGAGGAAGAAAAGTCCAGTGCCCAGCCTGGAAAAGGAGGATGGAGGAAAGGAAGGAGAGAAGCCAAGCTGGTCCCTACCCTGGCAGTACTGCGTGTTGGAGCTGCCTACTCTTTTGATTGTCTTCTCACCAAGATTTGTGAGTCTCAAGCCACAGATGGAGTACTTAATGTTTGGCAACCTGTTAAAAAAGAAACATAAAATATATTGGAGCATTAAAGTATTGTGTACCAGATGAGAACTTGGGCAAGGATTGTATTCAGTTCCTTCTTTTGTAAAAATAAATAAATAAATATATATATATATATATAGAGAGAGAGAGAGAGAGACCATAATGTCTCCCTCTTGGTGCTTGAAAGTGAAATGAGATAATTTCTATGAATGTCCTTTATTTACCAATATCCAAGCACAAAACACTGTTAGTAAGCCTGGGATGTTATGTGAGTGGCTGCTGATGTGCTTATTACTACTACAGCTGCCAGTCCTGCATACACTACCAGAGGTTATGGGTTCAAACCAAGCCCTGGCCAAAAACTGCAACAACAACAATAACAAAAAACAAAGGGATGGACAACTAGATGAAGAACCTGGAAACCACGTTATACCTCAGAGGACTGATTGAATAAACCAGCTAGAGTCAGCCTGTACAAAAATATCAGTGGGAAAATAACTATCTTCAAGGATCCAAAAGTTTTTCATGTGGAAAAGGAAGTAACCTTGTTTGGAATCCCTCTGGGGAAAACTCAAGACCACAGAACAGAATTACAAGAACTATTTTTATTACAGGACAAGGAGAGAATTTATGCAGACTCCAATAATTCATCCATTAATTTATTGATGAATGGAGTCTACTCATGAACTTCTTCACTGAATGGCAGGCAGTGCTTCAGGTAAAATGAACATCACAGTGAGCAAAACAGGTTCTTCCTGTCATAGATGTTACATGGAGATTAGAGCCCTGGGTGAGAGGGTGCTGTGTGACTACAGCCATTTCCTATCACTTCTATCATTTCTCTTTCAGAACACTACAACTTCCTTGGTATATGATTAAATGGAGAAATGGATAATAGGCACATATCCTGGTCACACCACAAAGAATGACCCTGGTAGTGGGGAAAGGGCACTGAAAGGGGTACCAATTCCGCATGAATCAATTTGTCTTACTGAGGGGCTCTCCTGTGGCTGAGAATGTTTTGCCCTCCCCCAATATGTTTCAGGTAGTGGCTATCCTGGGAGTTGTACTTTAGAGAAAGTCCTCCAAGAAGAGACCCTGTAGGCAATGGACCCCTAAACTGCAAGATGTCTGGAAATCTGCAAGGAGAGCAGAAAGGTTTTTACAGGGTTGTATGGTAACAGGAAGATATAACCATCCTTTGCTTAAATACATCTCCTCTTACCCTGAAGGTCGTTTGCAGTTCCAATAGGCAGCCTTTCCTAGAATACAAATAAACATTTGTGACAAGAATCCACCTTATTTCCTGAATCCAAGCTCAGCAATTCCCAAAGATTCTCCCTCCCTCCCTCTGGCCATCTCTCCTTCTGTGCTTTGCCACATTTTGCATAAACTGTTGCAACAGTCTCCTGGCCTCTGAATGAGGGGAAGATGGTAGAATAGAAGCAACTTGCACACACTGCTTTCACAAAGAAAATCAGAAGTGGTGAATAGATCAATCAGATCTTCAGATTGATCATCTAGGAGAAAGTATCGAGAAACAGATGATGACAGACACCCAGCATGAAGGAAAGAGAGGTGGACCTCTCTTTCAACTCAGGAGGATGAGTTAGCATCCACATGTGGGACAGGGACAAAGGAGAGAACTTGAAGCTCCACATTTTGCCCATGGACACTGTAATTGGAACTGAGATTGGCCCTTCACACGAAAGAATACACAGTTTTGACACCCCCAAAAGATCACACTAGCCCTCAGCAATGGACTCCAACAACAACAAAAATGTTAAAATGTCATCTATGGAATTCAGAATTTCGATCATAAGTAAGGTCAATGAGAATGATGACAAAGTTGAAAACCAACACAAAGAAAAAAATAACAATTCAGGAAATAATTTTAAAAATTACTAAAAGTAGATAAGAACAAATATAACAGAACTTCTGGAAATTAGAACTATTAAAGGAATCAAAAACAGTGGGAAAATGTTAACAACAAACTAGACCAAGCAGAAGAAAGAACTTCAGAGCTTGAAGACAAATTAACCCAGTCTGTCAAAACAATCAGAAAAGAGGAACAATCTCTCTTGGAAATATGGTATTATGTAAAATGAACAAACATAAGAATAATAAGCAAAAATGAAAGGAAACTGTTTTGAGGAAATAGGGGAGGAAAACTTCCCTGCTGTTGCTAGAGATTTAGACAACCAGATACAAGAAGGTCAGCAAAAACCTGGAAGATTCAAGGAAAATCAAGAAGACACAGAATCATTATTTGGCCAAGCACAAAGTAAAGAAGAAAATCCTACATGTTATGGGGCAGAGCATCAAGTAACTTACAAAAGCAAATCGATCAGACTAATATCAGAGTTCTCTGCAGAAACCTTAAAAGCCAGAATGGTTTGAGATCCTACTTTTGAGTATTCTACTTTTGAGGATCCTTTCCTACTTTTAAGTTGTTCTTAAAGAGAACAACTGCCATCCAAGAATTTTGTATCCTAGAAAACTAAGCTTCATAGATGCATGAGAAATAAAGTCCTTCCCAGACAATCAAATGCTAAGGGAATTTGCCACCACTAAATCTGCACCATAAGAAATGTTTAAAATTGCTCTATTAATGTAACAGAAGAATCAACATCTCCCAGTATAAAAACACCTGGAAAAGAACCCACAGCTCTTATAAAGTGATAAAACAAGTGAGAAAACAAAACAACAAGGTAATAATCAGCATGATGACCAGAATAGAATTTAACATATCAACACTAATATTGCAAGTAAATGTCCTTAAAACCCCACCTAAAAAATACAAATTAGCAGAAGGATTTAAAAAACACAACCCAAATATCTTCTGTCTCCAAGAGATACATTTAACTTGCAAAGATTCTCATAGACTAAAGGTAAAGGAGTGGAAGAAAATATTCCATGCAAACCAAAAGTGAGCAAGAGTAGCTAGTCTCATAACAGATAAAATAGACTTTATTTATTTATTGTAGAGTTGGGGTCTCCCTCTTGCTCAGGCTGGTCTTGAACTCAAGCAATCTTCCCACCTAGGCCTCCCAGAGTGCTAGGATTATAGGCATGAGCCACTAAATAGACTTTAAATAGACTTTATGATTTAATAAAGAATTTTTAAAAAATAGACTTTAAATCAACAAACACCACACATATTTACAATTAAATTGGAACTAATAAATCAACACTTACATGCACATATGAAAATAACACTCATTGGAATCAGGCAGATGAGCAACAGGAGGAGGGGATAGGTAAATTCGCACCTAATGGGTACAGTGTGCACTATCTAGGTGAAGGGCACATGTATACACTTATAACTTTGACTCAAACTGTACAAAAGCAATTTATGTAACCAAAATTTTGGTACCCCACCATAATATTCTAAACTAAAAGAAAAATAATAAAAAAAAAAAAGACAAAAAATGGTTGTTATATAATGATAAAGGGATAAGTTCAACAGAATGAAATAAAAACCTTAAATATACATGCACCTAACATGGCTGCTCCCAGATACATAAAACAAATACTTCTAGATGTAAGGAAAAAATAAACAGCAACATCATAATGGAAATTTCAATACTCTACTGACAGAACTACACAGATTACCCAAGCAGAGAATAAACAAAGAATCACTGGACTTAAGTAAGACTCTAGAACAAATGGATCTAATGGACACTTATAAAATATTCTACCCCAAACCTGCAGAATATATATTCTCATCAGCACATGAGACAATGTCTAAGATAGATTATACATTAGGTCATAAAGCAAGTCTCAACAGATTAGGTGAATTGAAATTATACCATATATTTCTCAGAAAACAGTGGAATAAAACTAGAAATAAATTCCTTCCTTCCTCCTTCCCTCCTTCCTCTCTTCCCTCCCTCTCTCTCACTCTCCCTCCTTTCTTTCCTTTCCCAGACAATCAAATGCTAAGGGAATTTCCCTCCCTTTCTCCCACTCTCCCTCCTTTCCTCCTTCTCTCCTTCCCACCTGCCTGCCTCTTCCCTTACAGTTAAGGCTACAAGAAGGAGGAGAACTGCCCATGTGGGGAGAGGTGTAGAAGTCTTACATTAGGAGATCATTTCCTCAAGTGCATGAAGCTTTATTCCTCAATGAAACCCTGAACCATAAGGACCACAGATGGTGGGATGATGCCCTGAGATATGTAAGAGAGGGTGGAGTTAGCTATTTTATGATATAAAACAGTGAAATAGTAATTGAGGGAAACAGTTGGATCAAAAGAATTTATTTGACAGGCCATTTCAAAACGAGAAAATGCTTAAAATGCAAACCACAAAATGTAGACAACCTCAAACGTTAATGAAAACCTGAAACAATAGACAAAGGAGTGTAATTGCAATACAGCCTCCTCCCAAATCTATTAAGCAGTCATACCAACATCCTACCGAAAGGGAATGCTAGCTGGCTCCATTTATTCTGCTGAGACCAGGACAAAATGTTATGATAAAATGCCTCAGTGACTGCTCTCTCTACCTGACCAAGAAAAAGGACACCAGTCCCTCTAAACTCTTCTGAGACAGCACTGGCTTGTGCAGTGGCTAAGAGGTGTCCTGTGGGATTTGTTAAATGAATGAAGAGCCCACGGTCTACCTAGTTTAGAAAGTTAGGCATTTACTAAGAACCAGGGAGGGAAGAAGTAAAGAAACTGTGTGGTGGGTCCAGGGCAGAACCAAACTACTGGTCCAGAGAAAGAACTTAAAGCCAAGAAGTCAAAACTCATAGGAATGACTGCACAATTTAAAGGTGGAGATGAAGAAGCTAAACAGGAAAAACTAGGTGATAAGTTCTGGGTTGTGAGCTGGGAATACAGTGCTATAGAGAGAAGAAGTTCAAGATTTAGGAATTTTATAGTGGGCCAAAGTCTGAGAAATAGTTCATCTTTGGGAACAGGAATGGTGACAGATGGGGATGGACCTTGGTAAGTATGAGAGGATGGAGTTGCATCCAAATGTGTAGAATGTATACTTTACATACCCTGGCTCTGTTTCTGTCAGAATGTGTTCTTAAAACAGTACCATGTTCTCTGTATTGTATCTTGCAAAGAATCCTGAAAGTCAAGAGTTGTGGCTTCATTCTAGTGTCCTATTCTGAGACCTTGGAGAAGCCACAGAACTCCACCGACTACAGGAGCTAAAGAAAGAACTGAGGCATAGAATAGCCAGAGAATAGGCAGGAGAGAGAGGCCCCCTGACCTCAGAGTCTTGGTTCAACACTTGCCTCCACAACCAATTCACATGTGGCCGTGGTCTTTGACAGACCATCTACTAGACTCTGTATTTTAGTTTGTTCACCAAGAAGATGGGAATAAAATGCCTTGTATCTTGCTCCAAGGCTTATTGTGGCACCTAGGTGAGATCCTGAAGGTACAAGTCCTTTGAAAAGTGCTAAGTAAGAGATATAACTTGCCATTATGACTTGGACATCAAGGCTTCCAAACTACTACTTAGGGCATTAAAAGCACCATCCAATAACTGTAAGATTTATTTCCAAGGAAGAACTAAAATTTTGTTAATTTGGGTATATTTTGTTCTATGTGACTTTCCCAAACCTTTAATTTACTACTGGGAAATTGGTGGTTGGCCTGATCTAAGCCTGCACACTCCACCTATCCTTTACCTGGCACTACATTTCAGACACTCTGATGTCAGATGCTCTGGTTGGCACCTCCAGCATGGCCAGCATTTTCCTTACTGGTCTCACAAGCTGTCAGGACAACAAGAAATTTTAGAGTTGGCATCATAATATTACCTTGCCACTCTGGAAGCTGTTTTCTCCTGGAGAGAAACTTAGTTGACTGTGGAGACAAATGGAGGGTAATTCTGTGGAAAATCATAGGGAATTGGCCCATTTGGGTGCAATGTAGTAGGGATCTTATGCTCATTGGGTGAATTGATTTTCAATAAAAACATCACCCTTGTCTGCAACTTTTTGGCTGATGGCACACAGGGAGAACACAGAACCAAGAAAAATTGGTTGCAAAGTTTGGCCTGTGGTCTTCCCCATTGCCAGATACAAAAGCATCTACTGGCAAAAGCAACCTCTGGTCAGGGCCCTTCTACTACAGTATGATCCTTAATTAGCCACACAGCCAACATGGCCAAGAAGGCAAAACTGGGCTCCCCAGCCTTGGAATCTTCCTCTTAGGCCTTTCTTCTCTTCTTTCTCTTTAACTACTGTCGTTTCCCGTTCTGTTTCATCGAAGTTCCCTTTCACAAGAATCTAATATCATGAATTAAGCCTTAGAGTGCCATAGAATGCAATAAGACCAAATAGTGAATCAAAAGTTGTGGGTTCAACCCTAAGTCTCCCACTGCAGATTGAAGAGACATCAGTGCCATCTCTGGACAAAGCTACAGCTAGTATCAGCCAGATAGAGATAATAATATCATTGTTTCTCTCTTGCCATTTGTATGTGTGAGAGTTAAATGAAGCTAAAAATGGAGAGGCACTTTAAAACATTGCAAGTTATAGTACTTTAGATGGGTTTTCATTATTATTATTAGTGTTAATATTTTTGTTGGTGGTAGCTATCCATACTAGTAGTCTTCATAGAATCTTTGATCTTGATGTCAGAAAAAGCCAACTTCTCACCAGTCTAATTCTGTACTACAGATTAACTTCATTGTTACAACTACTCTTTTGTGTGCATTACCCATTTTATTTTTTCTATGGCATTTGCCAAAGCATAACTAGTGTCCTCCTATATTTTTTCAGGTTTCTCCCATCCAAACCTGCTGTTAGGAATTGATTTGATCTTAGCAATAAAGCAAAAATAGTAGATATGAAGAACAAAGATCCTAAACATAGTGAGGAGAAGAGTGGAACAGGAGGAAAGAGAGAGAGAAAGGAGGAAGAAAGCATTCTAAAAGACTTAGAATCTCCTGGGGGGAGAAAGAAGAATATGGCTGGGTTTCATGCCCCTTGAGGGCCTCCTCCCTGCTCTCTCTTCCAGGCCAGGAGCAGTTTGGCCTGTGGTCATTTTCATAGCTGGCTTAGACTTCCTCACTTTGGGAAAATAAAGTGCTTATAACAGACCTAAGAGGATTTGAGTAAATGTGATCCTGCAGTTCAGGGTAAAATCTCTGTGTGTTATTTTACACAATTAATTGCTTCCTCCACATTGACTTAAGTATGCTATTTTCAGAGCCAAGTGAGCTACAGGAAGCATGGAGACACCCCGGCTGAAAGGATAGGCTGTGTCCTGGTGACCAAAATTAATTTCCAAGTTATTTCCTGAAATGGTATTCTGATACCTGGGTCATCTGTTAGCTTTATGGCGTTCCTTGGTGACAAGCAACAACAGTGCAGATATGTGATGGAACATTATTCACAGAGATGTAACTTGGAAGTTCACTGCTTCTTGTTAATCTGGATTAAGTAAAGAGAAATGTTTAAGAAGTCAGACTTTTGCAAATGCAAAATGCAAAAGGTTACTTTACTTTTTATTTACAAGATTGCCTATGTCATCACATCTCATTCTATTGTCTACAGGACAGCCTTCATGTGGCTAAATTATGAAATGTAGGATTTCACATATTAGTGATAGAGGGATGCTAAGGTGTCACTTTGTTCAGCAGCTGCCACTGAAGAACTTCCCCAATTTCCTGATGAAGAAATGAAGCCGCAGAAGTTCACGTCAGTCATAATAAGTAACTGTTAAGAGGCGGATATGATGCTCAAACCCAGACTTTCATCCCAGGGAGAAAACTGTCTCTAACTTTTATTATAATCATAACAGGACCATTATTGCAGGAAACATTGGAAGATCCTTTATACTGTATTTGAGAAAGATCTAGAAAGAGGTCAGTCACCCCATAGCTTTTGCATTACAATTGTCAATTTTTTCTCCCCTTGCCTTGAACCAGTACCACAAGTGGGCAAAATAGGAAGATATCAACAGGATATATCTTACTGCAACACTCAGAATACTTTTACCTAAGGTCAACACCTTTCTTTCTTCAGCAAGTGATAAGATTGAAAATGCAAATCTTTGTGTGGCAGCATGCTCCCCTGATTAAGAGAACAAGTTTTGTAGTCAGAATCATCCAGGATCAAGTAGCTGTGTTACCTACTAGCTGCATATCCTTGAGTAATTACTAATAAATACTGCGATAGAGTTTGTTTCCTTGTTAAACTATCATCTACTACCTAGCATAAGGGGTTGGTAACTGATTAAATGAAATTGGAGATGCTGGCACATCAAATGGATTCAAGAGCTCCATTCTGCCATGATGGAGAAATTGGGCAGTTTCTGATTCCCTCCCCAAGATTCACTCTTTAAAAACTGTACAAGCAAGTGGTTAATATGGATGCCAGGAAATAACAGGTACAAGTGAGGAATCTCTGCAAGACCACTGTATTGGGGGGTGGGGTGGCCACAGCAAGAGGTAAAATTGAAGGAAAAGGTTGCATTTCACTCTTGCCTGTCTCAGAATTAGCGTTACTTTGGGACAATTCATTGCATACTCCTCTGTGCCATAAATCTGCAACAATAACCTAGACAACCTGGGCAGATCGGAAGCCCTGCTGAGCGAGAAACTGAAAAACAAGTGCAACCATCTGGTTGTCCCTGGGCACTCACTGCCACCTCAGCCTTCTTCCCTGCAGACTTTCAGCTGATGTGCAAAGTCCAACAATTAAATTTGAAAACTCACGCTAAAAAAGCATGCTATATACCTCATTGCTGATTATCACTCTAGTCACCTTCGAAGTTCTCCTCTTGGGAAACTATGCACTGACACCAGTGCCTAGTCCACTCTTCTAAGCACTTTTTGTAGGAAGAGTCCACAAACTTAATTGTTAGACCCCATATTAGTTTTCTATCACTTCCATAATGAATCGCCATGAATTTAGCAATCAGTTCTGGGTGTGGGAAGTCTGGGCGCAGCATGGCTTAGTTGGATCCCTTTCAAAGACTCACAAGAATGAAACAAAAGTGTTAGCAAGGCTGTGTTCCTTTCTGAGCCCTGGGGATTATATGCTTCCAAGTGTGTTCAGGTTGTTGGCCAGATTCAGTTCTTTGCAATTTCAGGACTGAGGTCCTTGTTTCCTTGGTGGCTATAATCCAAGTCTTCTCTCTTGCCTGCTTTTTTCCCTATGTTTTCCATACTCCTTTTAGTAACTGTGAGCAAAGTCCCTCTCATACTTTGAATTACTCCAGCTTTTCTTTCTGTGGCATATTCTGTGCTCTGTTTTTAAGGACCTAGGTGATTAGATTATGCTCACTTGGGTAATCCAGGAGAGCCCTCTCATCCAAAGTTTTAAAATCTTAATTGCATCTGCAGAGTTCCTTGATCACTTTCATGAACTATGACAAGGTCACAGGTTGCAGGCAGGGGTTTGGGCTTAGTCATCTTTCTTGGGGGTGGTCATTCTGCCGGTCACAGCTGGTGTGCTTATAGGGGTATCTGTTCCACATGCAGGTCTGTTCCATCACCGGCTCCCAGCTGATCCTTTCGCTTATGATCTGGATTCTTCCTTTCCTGCCTTCATCCATGAGTTCTTCCCTCTTGCATATATTTAGAATCTATTTCCCCACAATTTATTGTCCAAAGCCTACAAGCACTCCTGCTCTCCCCTCCTCCATACTTTAAAATCCCCACTTGGTCCTTATCCTCTCTCACACACATCTTTCTCTTTTTCTCACATTCTTCACCCATCTTTACCATTCCCTCATCTGCTTTCTCAATCACCATAGCAAGGCTTTTGGACCCCCAAAATCCAAGGAAATAACTCAAGAGATGTCATCAGTAACTTCCTAATTTTCTAACTGGAATGAATTGGTTTCCAGAGCTATCTTATATATAGTAGAATATTTTTTACGTTCTGTGTTATATCCACACTTTCCTTCTCCCTCAAATCCTCTCATCCCTTGGTAAATGTGTCCCCTCCAGCTGCAGGTCTCTCCCAGGATTCTAGCCACTCTGGACTTCTCTTGCCCACCAGATTCCTTAAATGCTGGGGTTATCCAGGGTTCTATCTAAGGACATCTTCTCTCTTCACTTCACATTTTCTCCTTATGCTATCTCATCTAATTCTGATTCTTCTGTTGCTATAGATATGATTTGGGTGTTCAAATATTTATTATAAGCCCAGTTTTCTAAATTGAATTCCAGATGCTTTCAATAAACTGCCTGCTGGAGATTTCCACCTGCATTCAACACTTTTCTCCCAAGCCCCCTTCTCCCCTTTGTTATCTACCTATTCATTTTTGTAAAAAGGGAGCTGTTATTCTTGATTCCCTTGCCTCCAACTCTCCAGGGGAAATCAGGGACTCACCTCTGTCTAGTAAACTCTAAAGCCTTAGCCTCTGCCTCATCCTTACTTCTTTGTCTCCACTGCTATGTCTTTACACTAACTATGACTTCCTGAGTCCCTATGTATGTGAGACATTGGGTTACACACTTTTGGAAAGTTATTTCATCTTCACAACAATACTGAGCAGTAAGCAATATTATTTCTATTTTACAACTGAAGAAACTTGAGCAAAGGTAGGTTAAATGACTTAGCATGGTCACATAGTTTCTAAATAACATTTGCGCCCACCTTGTTCCTACACCAATGCTCTTTCAAATGCACTGTTGTAATTTACTATTTGGGGTGTTAGTGTGCACAGTATGAACTCTTGAAATGTTTTTTCTAAACAGTTTGCCTACACCCCTTCTTGTCCTCTGGTAATCCCTCCTCAATGCATGTGATCAGAGTAATGTTTGTAAAATGAAAATTCAAGCATGTTACTTTCTGGCCTAAAACCTGTCTCTGAATCTCCTTTTGCCACAATGGGATCATTCTTACCTCTTTAAACAGCACTTTTTGGAGATTTGCTTCTGTCTCCAACTTTTTTTATTGTTTTCCTTCTATCTACTCCTCATATCAAACTCCTAGCCACTACCAAACTTGCCTTCCTATTTCACACCACACCCCCCAACTTGGAATTCCCTTTCCAATTGTGTATTCTGGAGAACTTCTAACCATCATCCAATATTATTCAGCTTACCCTCCTTGTTAAAACTGTCAACCCCCTCATAGAAAAATTCTTAGACTTTTTCAGGAAAAAGAAAAGTAACTTTTTTATTTGGGGAAAGGGTTGTTGGTTGCTTTTTAGCATGAGCCTGTCATGCCCAGGGAGAATGTACTTGTTAGTAGTGTGCAAAGTTAATTGGAATGGGGAGAACTAGACTCTGGGGGACATTTACTCAATCATTTCTATAGCCCAGGTAAGAAATGGAGATGTGGTAGAGGAAGTCACTGATGACCTCTAAGCCAATGGCTTCCAACAAATGGAAAATGAGATCATCATGATTTTTTTATCATTGCTAATACATCTTTTGATGTGGCACATTCACAGGCAGGGAACATACAATAAACAATTGTGTCAAGGGTGATTTCACACTGCCTTTGGATTTTAGAAATGGTGTGTGGATGGGGTGGGGGAGGAGAGTTTACCATGTCTTTTAATAACAATCATAAATCTCCCTGGCACCAACTGAAAGTAAAGGCAGCAACCTGAGTGTTTACTTAGATTTTATGGTTCATTTATCATCTCATATTCCTCCAGTCAAAGATAATTATTTCTTAATTATTCATACATAAACAGTCTATATCCTTTGCAGAACTGGCTACTTAAAAGCACATTTATCACAGCTATTGGTCAAATATATCCTTCTGGAAATCACCTGCTTTCAGCTGGTTTGGCTTTAATTGACTCCTGATCATTTTTGTGTTTCTGATGATTTGGGGAGGGCAGGAGGACAGAGATGGGAGAAGGCCACAGAAGGGATAACATGTGTAACTCTCCACTTTTCTTATTATTTCTTTTTAGGTAAAATGTTTAAGGGTAGAAAAAAATACCCTCTATAAGTTGAGATATTGGTCATTTGTCTTGGGGTTGCTCAGAAAGTCATTTTCTTTCAACCACAAGAAAGAATCCATCAAGAGATTCCCCCAGGAACAGTGGCCACCATACCATGCAATCTCATGGAGTGGTATTAACAAATGACTTAAAACTGTGAATGTGGGATGCTGCCCATCTTGGTATGGGTTCTGCAATCCTGGAAAGAATGTCCTTGTGTTTTATCTTCCTAGACTATGAGGGAAAGATGCAATGGTAGCATTTTGGCACTGAATTTGGAAATATCTAATCATTTTGACTAATTTAGAAAGTGTTGATCAGCTCCTTCTACCTTGCTGACAATTAGCAGATTGGTGCTGAAGATTTAAGTTAGGCTCAAGTCACACTAGGGGGAGACTAATTTCTCCGGTTATTTTGAGAAGTCAGAGGAACTTTACCTTAGGAACCTAAGTGAACCCATATAACTAATGTAAATCTAAAAAACAACACCTTTAGCCTTTATGTGGCTCTTTCTCTTTGAGAGCAAGGACACTATCAGAGTGTCTTCATATCTTGTCTAGCCATTCACACTATTTCTTGCTCCAAATAGCAATAACAACGATAGCAAATATTTAAACAGGACATTTTATGTGCCAAATACTATTCCAAGTGCTTGCCACATATTAACTAATTTAATCACATCAACAGTTCCAAAAGGTAGACTTCTATCACTGTTCTCATTTTATAGGTGAGGAAATTGTACTGAGATGGTGACTCACCCACATTTGCATATTATCCTGTGCAGGTGCTTCATACATGCATTTAAATCAACAGGGATCGAATTGAATTGAACTGAACCACTTTTTCCCACCACCTGTGTCACTGCTTGTGGTACCTCAGATCTAAGAGAATGCTCGCTTCTACCTACCACACCCATGAGGTGAAAGCTAAGAAGAAAGTTATTCACCAGGCCTTCTCTTCTGCCAGCAACACCCCAGGCATTAACAGACTTAGTCTGTGGACTGGTTTCACCACCACCTCCATTCTTCCTGATGAATCTCCTTCAAATGAGGACTTTGAGAAAAACTTTTTTCTCTCTCCTTTTTCTTGACCCACTCCTTTGTATTTTTCCTGCTTATACCTAACCTGAAAATTATTCTGAAGAAAGGAAACATGTGTTATTCTTTTTTTCTAACTCCTTTGCACAAAGGACGCACATAAAAAATGCACATTAAAGAAATATTTAAAAATGGAAAGCTTAATGAATTATTTGAGGGCATTAAATTCTAACAATTATGCCAATAACACTTTGTAAATAATCCAGGCTAATTCTCCTCTCACTTAGAAATGAGGAAATGGAAGTTCCCTGGGGGTAGCAGAGGGATTAATGTATCCATTGCCCAGCTAATAAAATTGAGGAACCTGGAAATTTTGGAAATTAAGCTAATGCAAAGTCCTCTTCCCCCTCCCTCATCTCCTTCTTTTACTTTCTTTTTTCTATTTCTTTTCCCAAACAGTTACATGCCTGACAACAAGTTATGGGTACAACATATAAATAGAAACCTAATAAAAACCTTGCAAACTGCCCATTTTTTGTCCCCTATTTTATAGATTTAAAGTTTTAAAGTTTTTTAAAGTTAAGAAACTCATCCAAGGCACATAAGTCATAAGTTAAGAGGCTGTGTCAGTCTGATGTCAAATCCTCTCTCCTTACCTTGTTTACTATAAAAATGCTATGACTTTCTGAAAGAACAGACTTTTTTTGTATTGATGTGGAAATATCAACCAATACATACATACTAATCAAAAATAGCATCAAAATATACATAGAAAAGCATATATTGTGCTACTTTGGGTGAAAGGGGGAAAAAACCCTAAAAACATATTTTACTGGATTGTATATGCTAAACTAGTTATAAGAGTGGGAAGGAAATTAATCACAGAGGTTACTTATTGGGAGAAATAGAAAACTGGGCAAATAGAGCAAGAAAGGAAGATTCAGGAGGAGGAGACAAAAGCACAGTCTGTAGCTAGCTATCCACAGAGGCTCCTGTCCAGAAAGAGAGTTAAAGGACAGAAATTTAGCAAGAAAGCCAATGGTTTGGATCTGAGCCAAAAGAGAATGTTGAAGAACACACATCAACCCTGCTGGGGTGACCTGCGACACCAAGGACAAAAACAAAAGGTGCAGAACACATCACGAAGCAGAAGGGAGTCTCCTCCCCCATGAGAATGGCTTGCAGTATACTCCATACCTCCATAAAAACAAGCCAGCAGAGTTCAGATGTCCTCCCACTTTACCCCACTGGAGAGACCCTCTAAAAACCGGACCTCCTTCCCCTACTAGGGTGCCATGACACTCTCCTGCCAGGCATAAAACTGTATAAAATGGTATATATTATCTACCTGCAAGTTTGAACTCCCAGCACTCCCCTCCACCCTCACCCCAAGGTCTGGAGTTCTGTCCCTTACAGAGTCCAGATTCTTGGACATTTTCTCAAGGGTTGTGGACAGGGTGTGGACTCTTGCTGATCTGTGCTGATTTTCTGGCTCGGGAGTGGTGAGAGGAAAGTGCGCCAAGAGTAGGCCAAGCTGGAGAGGCAGTCCCCTGAGGCATGCAGCCGCAGTGGTGGGAACAATGGCAGTGGAATGCGAGCCCACTGGGGATGTTTTGAGGAGACACTCCCAATCTCTCTGGTGGTCAGGGGAAGCCGGGCAGCTTCTCCAGTGGCAGCCAACAGCAGACAGGACCTGAGGCAGAGGCACAGGCTCCTGGAGTGAATGGTATGCCTGAAGCAGTACCGGCTGGGGTGGAGGGTGGGGATTAGAGTACACAGGCTGATGGCCAATTCCCAGGGTGAAAACTACTTTACTCAGCTTCAGACACACCTGGCTCTCAGGGGATGAAACCTGAGACAAAGGGCTGGGACTCACAGACTGGGTCAGCCCTATTTGCAGCCCAATGTCTGATCCACAGGGGAAAATAGCCAGGACAGAGACAAATTCTGCGAACTTTCTCTGTTCTATTAGCAACATCAATCAGGGACAGGGCTGAAACTGAGTGAATCACCCCAGTCCCTATCAAGGGCACAGGTTGTCAGTCCTCATCTCCCCCTGCCAAATGCTGACAGAGAGTGGCAGACTAGCTGAGGAGCCACAGACCCCCCTGTGACCCAGGGAGGTGCAACCCTCTGGAGCATCTACTCATTGTAGGGAACTAGATCACAGCTCTGCAGGGTTACAATGACTGGGTGTGACAGAAGGGCAAGGTGGGGAAGGAGCCATCAATCTTCCCAGATTAATTTACTTGCTGGAGGGCCCTCCTGAGCTCTCAGAACACCGGAACAAGTTATGCTAGAGCTGTCAGCAGACTCTTGCTATCTAGTTACCAGAGACTTCAACTCTTCCATTTGAGACCGCTGCTGGCTGGGACAATTGATTGGGACCTCTTCAACTGGGCCAATCACCCGAGGACTCTCCAAAGTGGTACCCAGGATGTGTGGTAGTGGCAAGGTTTGATTTCATTTTCCAATTGTTGCCTGTGGGGGGTGACTTAACTGCTGGTATTTCTCCACAGCTCAGACTTCAACCCACAGTAACTGATTCTCTAGGGTAAGACAGAGACCAGCTGAAAATAAGACAGAGCCACTAAACCCCACCACACCAAGAAGGACCACAGTTTTGCAGGCAATAGCACTGTACAGGTCCAGGCAAAATTCTAGGGGAAAAGGTACAGACACCAGTTCCAGCTTTCAGGCAAATGACTGACCAATCACTATGCCTAGGACCCCCAAACCAACTAATACTTATCTACTCATCCAGCTAAATGGTGCAAAATAATCATGAGGTGGAATCAGTGGAAAAGCTCTGGAAACATGAACAACCTGAGTAGATCACCCCAACCAAAGATCAATTTGGCGGACACAAATCATGATCCTATGCATAAACAGATGGCTGAGATGTCATAAATCGAATTCATGGCTCGGCACCTGTACTTTAATGGGCTAAGGCACCACCAGCCATGTACACCTGAGCTGGTGGGTTTGAATCCAGCCTGGGCCTGCCAAGCAACAATGATGGCTGCAACCAAAAAATGGCCGGGCATTGTGAAGGGCACCTGTAGTCCCAGCGCCTTGGGAGGCAGAGGCAAGAAACTTGCAAACAAGATCAATAAAATAGAGGAAAAGCTAAAATTAGAAATTCTGGAAGTATTTCAAAAATTGTCTCAAGAAGTCAAGGAATTCAAACACCAAATGACAAAGATTTGGAAACATTGAGACAAGAAGTTGCAACCCTCAAAGATCTGACATACACAGTAAAATCCCTCAGTAACAAAATGGAACAAGCAGAAGAAAGGATTACTGACATTGAAGACAAAGCATTCGAATGCTCCCAAAACTACAAAGAGGAAGAGAAATGGAAGGCAAAAACAAATCATTCTCTCAGACAGCTTTGGGATAACTCGAAGAAAACCAATATTCGCCTTATAGGGATACCTGAAAAGGATGAAGTGATGTCACAAGGCACAGAGTCTCTTCATTATGAGATTATGAAAGAGAACTTTCAAGACATGCCAAAAGATTCTAAAATTCAGATAGCAGACAGTTTCAGAACCCCAGCATGACTCAACCTGAATAAGACATCCCCCAGGCACATTATAATTAACTTCATTAAAATTGATATGAAGGAGAAAATTCTGAAAGCAACCAGACCCAAGAAATTCATAACCTACAAGGAGAAGAATATTAGAATAACTGCAGATCTCTCTGATCAAACCTTTAAAGCTAGAAGAGAATGGTCATTTACTTTTAATCTCGTAAAACAAAATAACTTTCAACCCAGGATCCTGTAGCCAGCTAAACTGAGTTTCATTTATGATAGAGAAATTAAATACTTTAATAACATCTACATGTTGAAGAAATTTGCTATAACTAAACCAGCTCTCCAGAGCTGGTTCTCAGACCTATCCTCCAAAATGACCAGTGTAATCCTCCACCACATAAGTAAACTCACCCAGAAACTTTTTATCAAATTCCAACTTCCACAGTGGTGAAAGGATTAAAAATGTCCACTGGACTTTCTAAAGATTTATCATTACTTTCAAAAATTAATGTGAATGGTTTAAATTGTCCTCTAAAGAAGCATAGGTTGCTGACTGGATACAAAAACTCAGGCCAAATATCTTCTGCATACAGGAATCTCATCTTGCCTTAAAAGACAAATATAGACTCAAGGTGAAGGGATGGTCTTCTATATTCCAGGCAAATGGAAAACAGAAAAAAGCAAGTGTTGCAATCTTATTTGCAGATAAAATAGGCTTTAAACCAACAAAAATAAGAAAGGATAAAGATGGGCATTTCATATTTGTTAAAGGTACTACTCAATATGATGAGATCTGAATTATTAATATTTATTCACCCAACTAGAATGCACCTCAATTTATAAGAAAAACTCCAATAGACATGAGCAACTTGATTTCCTACAGCTCCATAGTAGTTGGAAATTTTAATACTCCTTTAGCAGTATTTGGATATATCCTCCAAAAAGAAGCTAAGTAAAGAAATCTTAGATTTAAACTTAACCATTCAATGTTTGGATTTAACAGACATCTACAGAACATTTAATCCTAATAAAATTGAATACCCATTCTTCTCATCAGCCCATGGAACATACTCCAAATTTCATCACATCTTAGGTCACAAGTCTAACCTCAGCAAATTTAAAAGAATAGAAATTATTCCTTGCATCTTCTC
>CAUYON010148428.1:0-12874 GCA_963573935.1 Arctocebus calabarensis
ATACCATGCTCATGGCTGGGAAAAGTATCTCAAAAATGGGAAAAAAGTATCCAATGTACTCAGTATCATTATGAAATCAATATGTAACCACTTACATATCCATACTAAGGATAAAACACAAATATAGTCCAGAAAGGGGGGGAGGGCGAATGGATGGAGGAGGGAGAGTATTTGGTGGGATCTTGCCTAATGTGCACAATGCAAGGCTACATTTCAAAACAACTAAGAATAAATTACAAATGTCTTACCACAAAAATTAAGTGAGATGATGGTTATGTTAATCAGTTTGATTTAAGCATTCCACATAGTATATCAAATTATCACACTGTACCCCATAAATGTATATAATTTTGATTTAATAAAAATTAAATAAAAAATAAAGGAAGAAAGAAAGAAAATAAAATGATCATAAAGAAAAAATTAAAATAGTAATCTCATCACCCTGGGTAAAATCCACTATCATTTATTTGTGTATTTCTTTTATTGTACTTCATATGTATTTATTTCATTCTTTGTACTTCTTTCACTGGGAAGAAATACATTTATTTGTACTTGTATACATATACACATATATTCATAAATATATATATATATAAAACATTATACTAGAAGGAAATGCATACACAAAAAATGGTTTTTCACCAAACCGAGAAGGTACCTTATGTAGTTTTCAAGCTTACTTTTTTCACTTAACACTGTATCATGAACTATTTTCAAGGGCTGAAGTTTCCCTCCAATCACCTGAGGGTTGTTGGCTCAGAGGTGGACTGATGCATTTACAAGCTGCTATCAAACATGACTAGTGATGGCTGGTGCATTAATATCAATGATTCTTCTTGAAAGCAATTAAACTTGGCATTACTATCACTACCTAACATGTTTATATCAGCTCCTGTAATTGTTTTCCAAAGTTGTAAATTTCTCAAGTTAATTATAAACAAATTGCTCTGCTTAATTAATGGGCATCACTAATGGGTATCATCTAATATGCATATCAATTAATCTTGTGCCGCCTCATAGGGGCTGGATTCATGATGTCACATTAATGATAGACCTGATATCAGGTCTGGAGTGGGCTCCACAAAGCCCCAGGTCCAGAACTTGCTGGATACCCCCTATCCCTGCCCATGGGGTCTTCAGGATCTAAGTCACCTTGGACCCTCCCAGCTATGCATCCCAAAGCATGGCAGAGGTAAGATGGGGGGTAACTTAGTGCCACCTTGGCTTGTTAGCAAAAGCCTCCTTCCCCAGCCCTGCTTCCTCATCTGCGTGAGCCCATAGGGTCCTTCTCACACCCACCCTGCACTATGGTAGTACAGCATGGTAGTAATGAGGCTGCACCTGGGGACAGGCTCCTGTGGCTCAAACCCCAGCTCTGCTAGCTATTGGATGTGAGAACATGGGCGAGGTATTACTGAGCACAGCGCCTCAGTTTGACCATTTTTAGAATGAGAATAATCACGGTACTTACCTTACAGCCTCATGAGGACTAAAGCAGTTAATGAACCCTTTGACTGTGGAGTGCAGGTACTCGGAAATGTGTCTGCAGGTATCATTTGCATCAAACAAACATCTTGTTTGAACACTCATAGGAATTGTTCACAGTCAAAAGTTAATGTGGGTAAAGAAGGATGATAATGTTCAATAACCTTAGCTATTATTAAGTATTAGCATCTTCCCATCTTAGAACAGGAAGCTAAGATTCTGTGACCCAAGGACAAGACCCAGCTAAGCAAATGAGGCATCCAGGGCACAGAATTTAGGGAGGCACTCACTCTCAGGGTCACTGCCTCATGCTAGTCCTGGCCAGTGTGACCTGTCCACATTTGCTCAACTTAGATCAAACCGGAGTGACTCCTCAATCCTTCTGCCCTCACTGGGATACCCCTGCTGTTTAGTAATCTTTCCTGGCTTGGACAACATTGCTCTGAAAAAGGACCCCCAAAGGATTGAGGTGCTTATTTAGGCCAACACAGGTTCAATGGCTGGATTTTTTTTCCGTAGAAATGGTGCCGTGGGAGTCTCATTCCCACTCTCACCTCTGTCACTTTCTAACTGACAATATAGAGGACAGCAGTGTGAATGAATGATGCAAGATCTTTGACCTTTGGGAGACAAAGATGGCAGAACAAGCTTTGTCCTGAAATGAGAGCCAAGGCATTCCCAGCCCCTTGTTGTTATTCTTTCTCCAGCTGAGCTCTCTATTGCTTAGTTAACTGCTCAGCAGAGCAGTTCCGTGTGGCTGCTAAGAGCCATTGACCATCTTGGGAGATGAACCAGGAGCCCTAGAAACACGGGTGGAGAAGTGGTGGGGCCATGCAATTGCTGGCCAGTGCTGTCAGCAATCCATTCAAGTGGAATCAGTGGCTTTCTGGAGCCTTGTCTCCAGTGATCAGTGCCAGGAGCTTCATACAAGGTGACGCTTCTCTTCTTCAAACTGCTACTATTTTCAAAATCTCTGTCAGGCAGTAAGGAAACTGGCCTTTTTAGGCACCTATCATGTGCCTCCCTCAAAGATCTTGCATCATTCATTCACACTGCTGTCCTTTATATTGTCAGTTAGAAAGTGACAGAGGTGAGAGTGGGAATGAGACTCCCAAGGCACCATTTCTACAGAAAAAAATCCCCCTCACAGCTATTATTATCCCCACTTAACAACTGAATAAACTGAGTCACATGTGTCATGCAGCAAGGGCAGTGTAAGGACACTCTGTGCGCCCATGCACTTCCCTGGATTACCCTGCCCAGGAAGGTAAATTTGGGCTTCATTGCAGCTGAAGCATCTGTAGACTTTGGGCCTTGGACCTCTATAACCCATTCTTCTCGGGTGGTGGGGGAGTAGGTGTCAGTGACTAAGTGCAGGTACTACTGATCATGGTCCTATTCTGGAAGATCTTGTTGGAATTCAGCAGTTGTTGCAAGAGGCTCAAAATCAGAGCCAAAGAGTTGCTCGAGGACGAAAATGGGAAGCACGTCCTTGAAAGAGGAAGACCCCCACAATAAACCTATCACAACCAATCCCCCAGAAGTAACCCCCCTGGCTCCCACCAGTGGACAAGGCTAAGCTGATCCCTGACCCTTCCTCAACTGAATTAGCACAGACCTTTCTTTCTGATACCTTCTCTAAGGATATTAAAATGAATTTTTAATGTGGGGGAAAATGACTTCAAAATAATAATGAGTGTTATGAAGTACAAGTATGTGTAAATATGTATGTATACATCTCCATGTGTATCTGTGGAGAATAGACATTTGGTTTATTTATTAGTTCATTCATTCATGTATATTTATTTTTCTATTTTCTAATTCATTCACTTATTGATTGACCCAGTCAGCTATCCATCTAACTGAATGTTTATTAACACATTTTTCCTGAACACCTACTGGGGCTGAGTGCCACACTATGTGTTAGGAATATATGGAAAGGAATAAAATAAAAATCTGCTCTTTAGCAACTCACAGTCTGCTGCCTTTGATAGCCACTGACATCCATAATTGCATTTACATTTTAGGTTCCACAGTAGAGATCTATACAAGTGTTCGGGAGGCCCAGAATTCATTATCCCTGTTTGGATGTGAGACGGGATCTTGGCAGGAGAAGGAACACTCAGGTAAGAGTTCGTGGAGAGAAGGAGGTGGACAGAGGGTGAGGATGGAGAGGAGTACAAAGTCCAACTGGGCAGAAATGAGCCCAAGGCTCCCATAATCCTCATTCATTCTTATCTCAGATAATCATGAGTCCTGTGCTCTGGGAAGAATTTATTTGGCCAGAAGAAACAGCAAAACGTTCTTCAATTTATCTGCACATTTCTATCTGCCATCAGAAGATGGAGATGAGAAGGTTTCAGTGTTTCAGGAAATGATCCAAGGTGAGAAAGATATGGACTCCAGAATATTCGAATGTGGCTTGCAGGGGACCACCGAGCCCTCTTGGGTTAGAGTCCCGTCCCAGTAACTCTGTCCCCTCAAGTGTCTCTGGTCATTCATAGCCACCACAAGCATACATCACTGAAATATGGAAGGAAATTTGTTCCAAATAGTGAAAAGGGTATTTGTTTGCAGGGAGCAAATGTTTACCATTCAGTTGTGGAAATTTCCCAGCTTTTCTCTAAGGGGCCCCTAAGATATATTCTCAATTTATGTAGTATCTTTCCTCCAAATAGCTTTATAAATTTTTAATCAAAATTGTATTTTAGGAACTGAAAACAACTTGATATCTACCAGACTGTCACATTTGAAAGGAATTTTATGAAACCCAAATAGGAATTTTTAATGCCGCCATTTCTTCTTCTTAAGTGGGTTTCCAACCAAGACTTTCAGACTTTCTCTCTCTCTCTCTCTCTTTTTTTTTAAAGGGGACCTTTTATATACAATCACATCCAGAAATATGACATTCAGTAAGTGACATTCTATTTTAATTCACTTTGACAAAATAATGAACTCTATTTGTAGGAGCAATAGAGCCTTGTCTGACAAGGAGATGTCTGTGGAGTTTTGCTATAAATGAAAAAAAAAAAGTATTCCTTTTTGTTCCCTGAAAAAGTGGCAAGTTTGAAATTTTGGACAAACTTATTGAAAGTGATGTCTAGGAATCAGTAGGAATTGCGCCCTTCCACCTCTCACCAATAATCACACATCCTGCTATTTACTAGTCACGCTCGGATTTCCGGTTTGAGCCAGCATGCCCCATCTCCCATCCTCCAGATTCAGGTATCCTGTCCCTGTGAGCTGTGTGCAGCCCCTGGGCGGGACAGAAAAGCCTCTTGACTTTAGGACAACCTCAGCTTCCCGCCAAAGGTGGGTGAACAAAGCGTCCTGGTTTCTCCTCTCCGAGAAACATGCATGAACACTGGTCGAGAGGAGAATCAGTGAGGGCTGAAATTAGCAACCCCACGGCAGGACCCATGATCACAAATACGGCTTATAACCCAAATCAGGACTTCCCAAGGAGGGAGAAAAGCAGAGGCATCTGTACTGTCTCTCTGTTTTTAACCTCTTATGCTTAACACATCTCACTGTTCAATTTTTTTTAAGTAAAAACATGAGGTAGAAACAGGCAACTAACTTTCATGCTGAGCCTTGGAACCTTCATTCATCAGAGGCTTCCTGGAGAAACAGGGTTGAGGACTTTGGTAGAGCTTTTGTACACTAAGATTATAATTCCCAGCAAAAGAGGGGCACGATGCTGCTGGAAGGGAAGAAGCAGAGGCTCACTTCAAAGTAGGAGCTGATAGCAAGGAGCTTTGGATACTGGTTGTCATAGGAAGAAATGTATTTTATTTGCAAATTTTATTGGAAAACACTGAAACAATAGAATGAAAATCATTTATAAGCCCATCATATCTTTTAAAATTATTAAAGTAGAAAGTGAAACTTATTCCCAATATCCTACTAATGGATGGACCACCATTGCTCATCCTTCCTGACGTTCCCTATCTATAGGCAAGAGGTGTTTACCGACAGTTGATAATTTTATTTACAGAAATAGAACATGTTACGTATCAATGGTTGGGGTGTTTTCCCTCCACTTAACATAATTATTCATGCCAGTACATGTAAAATTAGAGCAGTTTTTTTCTTTTGTTTGTCTGTTTCTTTCTTTCTTTTTTTTTTTTTTTTTAAAGAAACACAGTCTCTCTCTGTTTCCCAGGCTGGAGTGTAGGGGTATAATCATAGCTCATTGAAGCTTCAGAATCCTGGGATCAAGAGATTCTCCTGCCTTAGTCTCCTAATGGCTGGGACTACAGGTACATGCCACCATGGCTGGTTAATATTTTTAAAATTTTTTTGTAGATCACTTCTCGGCCTTTTGGCTAAGATCAAGTCTAGTAAAATTTTTTTGTAGAGATGGGGGCTCACTATGCCTGGGCTGGTCTCAAACTCCTGGCAACAAGTCATCATCCCACCTCCATCCCCACCTTCACCTCCTAAATTGCTGGGATTACACAGGTAAGCCATTGCTCCCAGTTTACAGTCTTTTATTTCTTATAATTATGGGCCTACTTCCTTCTATTCCTATGCTGGGGGGTATATTGTAAGGTCTTTGAGACAGGGCTGTGGAGCAGAAGGAGCCTTGAGTCCCAGAGCCTTATTAGGACAGTGGAGACAAAGATCACCACTGTTATCGATGAAACCTCTGATTACCACTCTAGGCTTTCCTGAAGGGTGGAAGATTAATTCGGTGTAGGAATTTTATTGTCTGAAAGTCCCTTTTGTTTTAAAGTCCAGTTAAAGACACCATAGCCAATATTTATTTTAATAAGAAAAAAACACTCAAATCCTGATTATCTTCTGGAAGGTCCTTTCATCTGTTTGAGATGAGAAAAGTAATGAGGTTGGTTGTCTCCCCACATACGGCTGCTGTTTTGCTGTCCTTAAATATAATCAATAACAATAATATTATGGGCAACCTTCAAATTGACAGTAATCATACTTAAAGTCACTAAAATAGTATTTTTTCCTTGTAGGTTTAAAGATTTTTTCTGATTTTTATTATGCAATATTGTATATATTATTGTAATGTTTGGGTGTACTAATGTACAATTATAATGGTAAACAATACTATAAATACCCAAGAATCTATTACCCGATTTAAGAAATAGAAAATTACCAATATCATTGAAGCTCTTTTTCCCAATTGTATTTTCTTGCTTCCCATAGCCTCCCTGCATGCAGAAATAACCATTACACTGAATTCTGTGTTTATCCTTCTTTAAAATAGGTATTCTCCCCTCTAGACATTAAAATCATAGGGAAGATGTTTTTTAAAAAGAAGGTGGTTTGATTCTGTTTTGGAATGTTCCTTTTGGAAGCCATATAGAGCAACAAGGAGAATGAAGAAAAAGAAACCATAAGCACCATTTTACATGAAACTAGGAAACAGAGAAAACCCACAAACTCCAAATTACATTTAAGTAATGACCAGAAGTGCTCTAGGCAGGAAGGGGGAGTCCTTATAGAGGCAAAGACAGGAAAATCCAGGAAGAACAAGAGCCTAGCTAGCAAATCTCAGAAACCATAAACAAAAAATAGTGCATTTCCAAAAAAGAGAGAATAACTACCCTGAGTGGGAACATCTATGAGCAGGGCTAAGATGCAACAGAAAGAAAGTATCAAAACTGCCCCCAATTGGGCCAGGAATGGAATACCCCAGAAAGCACAAGCAAACATACATTTGAGGGCAGGGACTGTTTCCATTTGTGGCAGTGGCCAATAAAGAAACAGAGGGACACAAGGTTGGCTCTAATAGCCCTTCTGAGCCAGGTTAGATGCACAGAGATGAGGTAGATATGCCACACAGCGTGCCATATTTGAAGGTATGGGTCTACTACTTTAGTAACAGAAGAGGAAATACTGGGTTGCAAAGCCCAGAGATGTTTCATATCCTCTTCCCCTAACTCATCTCACAACCCTTCCCAACATATGCACAAAGCACCTTCCTGCAGATAGTTAGTCCAGAAATCCACCCAATATAATTGACTAACAAATATTGTATAGGCACAGATCTATTCAAAGACAAAGACAGGTAAACTTTCCTGCAGATGAAAAATACTTACTAAACAAGCATACTTGAATATCCCATCATAAAGTTTAAAAATTCATTACATGCAATGATGAAAAAAGACAAAAATACCTGAAATACGAGAAACCAGGGAAGAAGTGAGATGAAAACTGGCAGAATCCAGAAATAAAATAGGGGCCCAATTATTTTTAAGAAATAAAGAATATATTAGAAAAAGTACAAGAAAGAAAAGACACTGCAGATGATCCAGAAGATGCCTATAAATAATAGCAAAGGTAAGAATGAGAAAAGTGAGCACATGAAACAGATATAACAGAAGACATAAAAAGCATTCAGGAGAAAATGAGAATTAAGAAGATACACAGAAAATCCAACATATGCATAACTGGTGTCTCTCAAAGGCTAAAAGCAAAACTATGAAACAGAAGAAATGCTTAATGTGTTTGCTGAAGTAAAAGAAGTCTTGAATTTACATATTGAAAGGACAAATCATGTACTAGGGAAAACTTACGTCAAATGACCAAAACTGAGATATATGTTAATAAAAGTATTAGACTTTAAAGATAAAGGATTCTTTGAGCAACCAAATAATAGATCAATTCACTTATAAGAGAAAGAAAATCAGGCTGATGTCAGACTTTCCCACAGCACTATTAAGCATGAACATAGTAAAGTGCAATTCTTAACACATATTCAAGGGCAAGAAATTAGAAAAAAATATTTTATATCCATCCAAGCTGTCCTCCAAGCTAATGGGTAACTAACAGTTTACATATTTAAGAACTCTGGGAATATTTTCACTTGGGCCCCTCTTGAGGAAAAGGAATAAATTCTAGTAAATAAGAGAAAATTGGGGATAATCTAGCAAAAAACACTATCAATGAGAATTAAATATGTTTAACTACAGGCCCCAAATACAAAGTGAGCACGAGGTAAAAGTAACATACTAGAATGTAAATAGCACACACTCAGACAATGTACAAATGACAGGAGAAGGGGGGCAAAGCCAAGATGGCGCTCTATAGCCAACTTTCCACAGAGGCTCCTGTCCAGGAGAGTTAAAGGACAGAAGTTTAGCAAGAAAGCCAATGATTCAGATCTGAGCCAAGAGAGGTTTTTTTTATTATTATTATTTTTAATTAATTTATTTATTTATTTGGAAGGTGAATGAATGTATCAATGAACAAACACAGTCCCCTCCAGGGCAAAGTGAATGAATGCATCAATGAACGGACACAGTCCATTCATGGAATTGAGGCCTAGGAAATTCACATGAAACTGACCTAGAAATAGGGAATGGGGATTCCATGTTTAGTCCCAAGTGCAAAGTGAAGGAAACACCGAGGCACAGGTGACTCCTCAGCAGTTGTCTGGCCTTTTTAGCTATTGGAGCCCCCGGTGGGGGTTGGGGGTCCCCCTCCTTGCGAGTCATTGAGCCCGCTGGCTCTTCAGCTGGCTGCCGCAGCACTGACACTGCCAAGGAGGAGGCGGCAGGTGCGGCAGGTCCGCCAGCTCCACTGAGCTGACCAGGGCACCAAATGTCCTGCATCAATTCTCTCTCTCCGAGTAGAAACCCCAACTGCTGTTAGGGAAAAGGGGCAAAGATCTAACTGCTTCCTGCTGAATTGGGCGATGATAGAAGGGGGCAGTTAGGGTTTCTCCAGAGGGAGAGTGATACAGGGGTTCGTGGACTGGAACCATCTTTATTGCGTGTGGCTTGATGACATTTCTAGAAAACACAAATCTGATTAGTATAATCAGTAATAAGCAAAGGTAGAGCAGCATCAGGTCAGAAGCACTTATTCAGTGACGCTAAAAGAAAACCATATTAGGAATTTTATTTTGCTGTTTCCTGAATAATAACTTCAAACTTTCTTTTGGCTCACAAAGTGTAGGTGGTCTGTGGTTGGCTGTCTTCACTGTCTGCCTCCGTTGAAGATGGAGGGTTCCAGGATTTTACTCGTGAATGACGTATGCAGGAATCGACTCCTATAACTTTAACAGCTGTAGAAGAATACAAGATAACAGGAAAGGGGACTTCCCAAGTTGGGGTTAGGGAAGGTGAATTAGAGGGAAGAGTTTTGATCATGACTAGATCTCCAGGAGGGAAAAGTTCCTGTTTTAGTTAGTATGTCCCTTCCCCAAAAGGGGAGCAGCACTTTCAGGCATGATTAGGGAGGCATGAGAGAACAGCAAGTCATTCCAATTGCAGCTTAACGACTGGGAGAAAAATTTGGTAACCGGCTTTCCAGACATCCCCTGTGTAGTTATGAATTTGGTGGATAAAAGACCAAGGCTAGAGAGAAGTACAGAAAAGGTTGCTCAGTGTCCAAAAGAAATTTTATCTCCTGGCATGCCACTCTAAGGCAAACCTAGGGCTCTTGAGGGGTAATGACACAAGCTGGAGCCATAAGAATTTGCCCCAGGTACCCTCAGTCCAGTTTGGGCTCTGATGGGGTCACTGTCCCATGAGGCCTTCGCCTCTGGGGACAGGCCACCCTCCAGTGGTCACCCTTGCATTCTGGACAGGGGCCAGGTGGCTTGCCCAGCCAGTGGTGCTGCTGGGGGTGGTCTTTTCTGAAGTGGCCAGTCTGACCACATGGAAGCACTTGTTTTTAGCTACTCTGGTTTCCAAGAGAGAAGGTTTGGATGGGAGTTCCCTCCCCCACGAGAAAAGCTCGCAGTATACTCCATACAAACAAGGGAGTGGAGTTCAAATATCCTCCCATTTTATCCCACAGGAGAGATCCTCTAAAAACCAGACCTCCTTCCCCCACTAGGGTGCCATGGCATTCTCCTGCCAGGCATAACACTGTATATATTCTCTACCTGCAATTTTGAACTCCCAGCACTCCCCTCCACTCTCACCCCAAGGTCTGGAAGCCTGTTCCCTGTGGAATCCAGATTCTTGGGCATTTTCTCAAGGGGTGTGGACAAGGCATGGGCTATTGCTGATCTGTGCTGATCCTCTGGCACGGGAGAGAGAAGAGGACGGTCCAGAGAGACAGAACTGCACAGGAGCGGTGGTGCCCCAGGGCACAAAACAGCAGCTGCTAAGGGAACAATAGAGCCAACACCCATAGGGATCATTTGAAAGGACACTCCCAGTCTCTCTGGGCTACCAGAGGAGGCCAGGCATCTTCTCCAGTAGCAGCCACTGGTGGAACAGATCTGGGATGGAAATGCAAGTCCCGTGAGTAAAGGGCCTGGGTGGAGTGCGGGGACTAGAATACGCACATGCAGGGACAGCAGACTCCAGGGCAGGGCTGATCCAGTGGACTGTTTCACTGAGTCTCAGGAACTGCAGCCGAGACTGGGTAGTGGCACAGATAGGGCAGAACTGGCCTGGTGGGGTGCAGGGACTATAATATGCACGTGAAGAGATAGCAGACTCCCAGGGAAGGGCTGACCCAGCAAACTGTTTCACTGAGTGTCAGGAGCTGCAGCAGAGACTGGGCAGTGGCACAGATAGGACAGAACCAGCCTAAGTGGAGTGCTGGGACTAGTACATGCATGCACAGACAGCAGATTCCCAGGGTGAGGCTGACCCAGCAGACTATTTCACTGAGTCTCAGGAACTGCAGCCGACACAGGGCAGTGGCACAGACAGGGCAAAGTTACTCAAACAGCATCTGTATTCCCAGGACAGAAACAAATTCTGTGAAGTTGTTCTGTTCTGTCAGCAACATCAATTGGGGGCAGGGCTGGAACTGAGTGAAACACTCCAGCCCTCATTAAGCCCCCAAGGTTGTCAGGCCTCACCTCCCCCTGTTGGATGATGGCAGAGAGTGGTGGCATGGCTGAGGAGACATAGATCAAATGCATCTGCTCATTGGAGGGCACTTGGCCACAGCCCTGCAGGGTTACCAGTAACTTGGTGTGACAGAGGTGCAAGGTGGGGAAGGAGACATCAATCTTCCCAGACTAATTTATTTCCCAGGTGGGTCCTTCTGATCTCACAGAGCACTGGAGTGAGTCATACTCAAGCTGCCAGCAGACCCTCCCTAACTAGTTGCCAGAGACCTTTTGAACTCTCCCACCTGAGACCGGTGCTGACTGGGACAATTGATTTGGACCTCTTGAACTGGGCCAACCACCTGAGGACTATCCAAAGTGTTACCCAGAGTGTGTGGTTGAGGAAAGGTTTGATTTTCCTTTTCCAATTGTTGCCTGTCGGGGGCAGGGTGACCTAATTGCTAGTAATTCTCCACAGTTGGGACTTCAACTCAGAGTAACTGATTCACTAGGGTAAGACAAAGACCAGCTAAAAATAAGACTGAGCCACTTAGCCCCACCACACCAACAAGGTCCCCAGTTTCTCAGGTCATAGCACAGTACAGGTCCTTGGCAAAGCTCAAGGGGAAAAGGTACAGACACTAGTCCCAGCTTTTGGGCAAAGGACTGGCCAATCACTACTCCTGGAGCCCCCAACCCAACTTCTCCTTATCTGCTCATCTAGCCAAACAGTGTAAAATAATCATGGGGAGGATACAGCGGAAAAACTCCAGTAACATGAATAACCAGAGTAGATCAACCGCCCCCCCCAAGGAACAATTTGGCAGACACAACTGAAGATCCCATTCATAAACAGATGGCTGAGATGTCAGAACCAAATTCAGAATTTGGATTGCAAATAAGATCAATAAAATAGAGGAAAATTTGGAACTAGAAATTCAAGGAACATTTCAAAGGTTGTCTCAAGAATTCCAGGAATTCAAAGACAAAATCACCAAATATTCTGACATATTGAGACAAGAATTTGTAGCCCTCAAAGATCTGAGAAATACAGTAGAATCCCTCAATAATAGAATGGAGCAAGCAGAAGAAAGGATTTCTGACATTAAAGACAAAGCTTTTGAACACTCGCCAACTTTCAAAGAGGAAGAAAGAAGGAGTGCAAAAATGGATCATTCTCTCAGAGAGCTCTGGGATAATTCAAAGAAAATCAATATTTGCCTTGTAGGGATCCCTGAAAGTGACAAAGTGTCTTCACAAAGCACAGAGTCTCTTCTTCATGAGATTATGAAAGAGAACTTTCCAGACATGCCAAGAGACTCCAAAATTCAGATAGCAGCCAGTTTCAGAACCCCGGCATGACTTAACCTGAATAAGACATCCCCCAGGCACATCACAATTAACTTCACTAAAGTTAATATGGAGGAGAAAATTCTGAAAGCAGCTAGATGGAAGAAAACCATAACCTACAAGTGGAAGAATATTAGAATAACTGCAGATCTCTCTGCTCAAACCTTTCAAGCTAGAAGAGGATGGTCATCAACTTTTAATCTCCTAAAACAAAATAACTTTCAACCCAGGATCCTGTATCCAGCTAAACTGAGTTTCATTTATGAT
>CAUYON010148432.1:0-49180 GCA_963573935.1 Arctocebus calabarensis
AAATGGAGACTTTACAGCCTTTGTATTAACCTGGATGGAAGTGGAACACATTATTCTTAGTAAAGCATCTCAAGAATGGAGAAGTATGAATCCCATGTACTCAAGTTTGATATGAGGACAATTAATGACAATTATTGACACGGTGGGGGTGAGGGAAGGGGAGAGCACAGAGAGAAAGAATGAGGGAGGGGTGGGGAAAGGAAGAGCAGAGAGAGGGAAGGAGCAAGGGTGGTGGGGTATTGGTGTGTGCCACACCGTTTGGGGGCAAAACACGATTGTAAGAGGGACTTTACCCAACAAATGCAACCAGTGTAACATGGTTTCTTGTACCCTCAATGAATCCCCAACAATAAAAATTAAAAAATATGGAATGTCAATAGATAAGGCAGCTGCTTCCTTAAGAGGCTCTCCTTTGATAGAATACAGTAACAATAGATTTGCCTTTGGATCTACCAATAGGCTACCATTTACAAAGTGCTGCTAGGTGTTCGGCCATATGCTAGACAGGTTATTTACATGCTATCATTTAATTTGGGCACAGATATGATGCAGGCCTGTTTGTGATCAGTACTTCCATATCCTCACAACCATATCCTTCCTATCTACACTGTCTCTCTCCCTCTTTGCCCTACCCTGGTCCAATGCCCCACTCTCAAACTTTCATAGTGGGTGCTAAGTGCCACCATGCTGCCCTCTTGTTCCCCAGGATTATAGCCTCATCTCTGCTAGTCTTCTGGAGTATCCTGGAGCCTTTCTCTCCTGCCTCATAGTAATGTGATATACAGCAAAGTCATTCATTCTCTCATTCATTCATTCAAACTTCCATTCAACAGAGAGTCAAGAACAAACCCAGGCAGGCCAACTCCAGCATCCCGGTCTTCATTTCTCTGCTCTACCAGCTGTGGTATTCACCCAAGTTTTGATTCACACTAATCAAACACAGGTTCAAATCCTTGTGCTGCCAGTTTCTAGCTGGGTAGAACGTTTAGCCAGTCACTTAGCTCCCTAAGTCACACTGCCCTTATCAGTAAAAATGGGTTTACAGGTGGAAACTGTTTCATAGATTTAATGTGAAGGTTAAATTAAATAAGACAGTGCAGCAAAAGCTCTTGCACAGAGACTAGCATATAAACATATTTAGTACATAGGTAGGAAGTATAACCAAAGTTTCTGAGGAAAACATATTCGTGTGTTATTTGGAAAGTATTTGAAAATGACTCAAACGAATGGAGCTATTTGGTAAGTATATAAATCCAGAGTGTCCATCGAGGTCAATTTTTTCCAATCATTCCAAATTATCCTTTTATGAAGGGCTAATTGGGGGCCTTCTGTTTAGGGAAGTAAGCCCTTTCTCTGGCAATTTTTTCTTTTTCTGATCTCTCTCTTCTCTCTCCTATAATCTTCTGATTCCCTTGCTTCCTTCCAATAAGATTTAAAATGGGAGAATATGTTACCTTATCACGTTCAAAAATCTGGCACAGTTTTTGACCAAAAGGCCCTCAAAATCACCCCATCTGGTGCTTCTCCATCTTTTATGTGCATGCAAATCACCTGGGGTTCTTGTTCAAATGTAGCCTCTGATTCAGCAGATCTGGTGTCAAAGCCTGCAATGCCATAGTTTATAAGAAGGTCCCATGTGATGTGATGCTGCTGGTCTAAAGACCACACTTTGAGTAACACAATAAGAAAGCTCTAATTTTCAAATGTCCCTGTACATTTGAATCACCCTAGAACTTTTAACTAATGCCTCATCCTCACCCTCAGAGATTGTGACTTCAATAATGTTGACAGCAGCCTGGGCAATAGGCTTTCTGGTGTCAGCCACTGTACATAGGTTTTCAGGTGAATGGCAGCACATATTTTATTGAAATATTCATGGATTATAAGTGCACAATGTGATCCCTAGAAACAAGAGACTAGATGTTGACACAAACATATAGCCGAGGTTGCCTTCTGTCAGATGAAATCCCCACTTCACAACTGCCACTTATTTGGAACTTTGCTAGAAGATACAGATATTTCACTTACTCTATGACAACCCACTGTGGTAGGTGTCCTCATACTCTTTTCACAAGTGACATTCAAAATATTAAGCAATGCCCCTGAAAATGACAGACAAAAGCTGAGCTTCAAAATCAAACCTGTCTGATGATGAAGTGTTTTTATTTTTTAACTTGACATAAAATACACTGCACATATTTAAGGGTATGGTCTGATGAATTTTGAAATATGTATATAGCTGCGAGACCCCACCACCACAATCAAGAAAATGACTACATCCTTCTCCTCCAAAAGTTTCTCATACCCCTCTTTCTTCTTTTCTTTCCCCATCCAGCTTACTGCTAATCTTTCTGTCATAATACCATAATTCGCATTTTCTAGAGTTTTGTAAAAATGGGATCATACATCGTGTACCCTTTAAGCATCTTTCATTTACACAGATCATTGATTTTGAGATTTATCCATACTGGTGGGATTATCAATGGTTCATTCCTTTTTATTGTTGAGTAATATTCCATTATATGGATATACCACAATTTGTTTACTCATGTACCTGTTGATGAACAATCAGGTTGTGTCCTATTTGGGACTATTAGACATAAAGCTGCTGTGAGAATCTGTGTAATGTCTGTGGACATATGCTTTCATTTCTTTTGGGTAATCACTTAGGAGTGGAATGGCTGGGTCATATGTTAACTGTATATAACTTTTTGAGAAATTGGCCAGACTGTTTTCCAAAGTGACTGTACCATTTTACATGCCTATACAGCCCTGCCAATATCTGGTAAGGGTCAGACCTTTTAATTTCAGCAATTTCTAATGGATTTGTAGTGACATTTCATTGTGATTTTAATTTTCCTTTCCCCTTCGACTAATGATGTTGAACGTCTTTTCGTATGCTTACTGGAAGTGCAAGAGTTTACACTCAACAGCATTGTTTCTCACATATGATTCTTCTTAAATGAGAAAATAAAACCATACTGATCCTCAAACTTTATTTAAATAACTTTTATAATGCTATTTATTTTTATTATGATGTGAACAAAATACATAGCAACATAAAACCAGGCAATTTTTGAATTTGTAAACTTTGTATATGACTATAACAAGTTAAAAAATGAATCCAAACAAAACTAAAAATTCCCACTAATATAGATAACAATAGGAGAGCTGGTGACATTTGCTGACCCTAAATCACCACTTGTAAATTTACATACACTGCTCATATACTGTCCCATGATATGTGGCCTTCCCTTGGCAGGAATTCATCATGTATGTGGAAAGTCTGCCTTTACTCTTAGCATCATAATCAAAGTAGTCTTTCTTGGCTCCAAGACAGTTGTAAACACCACTGCAAATGTGGGCACTGATATTGCACAGCAGTACTTAGTTATAAGGAGAACCAGATGATCCAGAAACAGTTTAAATTGTTTTTGTTAGATTTCTATCAAAATGAGAAACACAGTATTGAAATATCCTCCTAACCAATAAGTCATCCTCCAAAGACAGGGTTAGAATTCTGGGCTTTAGCACATTTTCTTCTGTTAGAAAGAAGTAAGACAGCTTCTCCACTCTGTGATTTGATGTCCAGGGATATCTTAATTTGACCAAACATTTCACCTGCAACCAACACTCCTGCCGTTATCCCATAGTGCTAATGACTCTTTCAACAGTTTTTATTTCATTATGTCGCTTGATTCCTTGCTTCTCCCAAAATCCTGCAAGGAAGGCAGAGCGCATCAGCCTAAAGTGCAGATGAGGAAACTGAGGCTAACAACCCTACGTCGGCCCTCCCACATTCACATAACAAAGTCTGGTGGCTTCAAGACTCAAGTCACAGCTTCCAAGTCTAAGTTACATCTTTTTTCGTACATCACTTGATTTTCTGGCATTATTTCTAGGAATAAATATTCTGGAGAACATACAAACCTGGGACTTTTAAAAATAGCTCTTCTTAGGATCAAACAACCAAATGTTTTCCACCCATTTCATTTTGACTAATCCAAAACAGACCTGGCACCCTTTTCTCCATAATTCATGTCTATTTTCCCTCACTTGTCCCTTTGTCCTCTTCAAAAGGAAACATAAAGCTCTGGTCTGGGCACACAAATGGGTATGGCACAATCTAGCTGCCACCCACCATGCAGCTACTGTCCATCATGTGAAAACAAGGACCCCTTTCCTCTCTCACTCCCGCAGAGGAGCCCCTGGTGTTCTTACAATCACACCAGCTTTCAATAGTTTCAGCATATTCACGAAGATCATTAAGGACACCGCATTTCTGTTCCAGGAGGAACTTTACAAATAAAGCTCTAAATACAATTACAACAAAACCATGACATCTGCCATTCATTGAGACTTTGTCTTGTTCCAGGCCTTGTGCTGAGGGTTCACACGTGCCTCATCTCCATGTCACACCCCTAAGAAGTAAATACTAACTGACTCCCACTTTGGAGACAGAAGAAAAGTTTAGGGCAGTGGTGCTCAAACTGTGGGTTTCAACCCCTTTGTAAAAATGAAAAATACATCGCAGCTTTAGGAAGGTTGAGAACCACTGGTTTAGGGAGTGTAACCTGCCCAGTCTCACAGTGAATAACCACTGGAGCCAAGATGCAAATCCTGGTCTTTTAAGTGCAGGAATGTATGCATTTAATCACTGGTACAACATCACCTGTGAGAAGGCAGCTTTAATTTCCCCAGCTGCAAGAAATAGCTCCCTCCTCTAAAAGATGTATAGCCCTTCAACTACATCTGTCTTACCCCACTTAGCACTTCTGACCTTGCATTATCTTTATTTGTGAGTTCTGTGTGCTCCTTTAATGGAAATATTTCTGCCTGACACTCCTGGGCAGTCTTACCCAGGAATTAGCACACTGCCTCAACTATAATAAAAGCTTTTTAGTAAATGTTTCATTTTTTTTTTCTTTTTTGGCTAACTGGATGGATGGGATGGATAGGGAATTGAATAGAGAGGACCCTCTTGTCTTAACTTGTCCAACATCTTTATATCTGTAACCATTACCACTTCTTCTAAAGGTGTCAAGCATGGTGTCTACTCTCCACTCTGGTAACCTGGGCAAGATTATTTCCTAATTTCCCTGCAACAGCAATTGGTCCATAGGGGATGATCTGAGCAGACTCCTTCTCTTCAATCACATGTGGATACAGGGAGAAAGAAGTACCTCTCATTGCTGGAATAGATTAACTGGGATGATGTGACTTTGGAATGGTCAGAGTTCTCTTCTGTTTCATCTTGAGGAAAGATATTTTACATATCCTGCATGTAGAATGAGGGGGGATCATTCATCCCGGCCTGAAACACTAATCCACCAGACTTACCAGTTAAGTGAGCCACGTTTGCTTTATATTCATTTGGGTATTGAACACTTCCAACTTCAAGTGTCCTGATAAATCAGAAAACAAAAGCTGAAGCAAGGATCAAGCCTTTATTATACATTATAACTCTTTGTGTTTTTATTATGAAACTGATGATGGCACATAAAAAAGATAGATATAATTTATGAGTTTCGCATAAGCTGTCATCACTCTTAAGCTAAATGCTATTTAACACATGGGTCTTCTCTGCTAGTCTTTTATTTATCCTCTTAAGCATTCCAAAAAGTAAATTATTTTTTCACCTAAAGAAAAACTCTAAAAGTAAAAGATGATTTCAAGGAAGACTCAAACAATGCCATCAAAGACCTGGTTCCTTTCTTTCTCTCTTCAGTAAGATTCTTCCATTGTTGTCTTCCCCCCTGACTTCCCATGGTGGTCCCTTGGGAGATTTAGGCTCTCTCATCATGAATGTAGAATGTCTGCTGTAGTTTGAGCATCACATCCTCGTACTATAACATCCAAAGAAGGAAGAGGAATTTCTTTTAGTACTTCCTACAAAAGAGCTGTTCAAAAGTGAGATTGTCAATTTCCCATAGTCACATGATAAAGAATGGACAATCTATTTCCCTCAAAGCAAAGTCCATGTATTGTAACATGAAGAGAAAGCAAAAAGAGAGAGAGCGAGAGAATGAGAGAGAAGAGGACACATACAAGAAAATGAACAATTGTTGAATCTAAATATGGAAGTTAGATGGATGCTCAATGTACTCAGTCAACAATTTCATATCTGTGTAATTTGTATGATAAAAAAAAATCAGTGGGGGAAGAAAAGTCATTACTACTATTCACCAACTATTTTCAACTCTGTGTCTTCACTTCCCACATCTTAGAATTTAGAGGCACAAAAATAACATGGTTTGGCCTATAAGATGTAAACTAGTGTCACCTCTGCAAGAAGATTTGTAGGCCTGTTTGTGAGTTTCCATGTTTCCTTTCCACTGCTGCAGTGATCAAAGAAGCATATGTTAAGATAAAATCTCCCTCCACCTGAGTCTGTGAGAGACTACATGAGATCATCAGCCCTTAGACAAACCCTACAGGCATGCATCCAAGGAAAAAGAAACCTTTCTTGTTAGGTACCACCAAGATTTGGGGATTGTTTGTTATAGCAGCAAAACCTACATCATCCTGACTGATACAGACATTGTGCAGGAAAAAGCAATATTTGCTCCTCAAAACACTTCAAAGCTTTAACCTAGACCATTTTCAAATACAATCTTTCAAGAACACATTCATAGCATATGAATCAAATTCATATTGATTTTCTTATTGTTGTTCAAATGATCAATTAAATTGTGGCCCAACATTAAACACAATGTGCTCATTCTTTTAAGATATCTTTGCTAAGTTAAATAATATTGGGAAAATTAATTCAATTGCTGTACTTTTTTCTTTGCTAACCACCAAGAACATATTCTAGAATGGTGTCAGAACTGTGGCAAGAACCTTTGCAAAACCCTTAGATCTCTCCTATTAGCCCATTGCCTGTGAGCTGCCATCATATTGTAAAGTAGATTACTGTCCATTAAATCCATAAAACTGTGAGACAAAGAAAAGGGGAATGTGTCCCTGGTCCTTAGGAAGTTTCCAAGGAGAAGTTATAACAGGCAAGTGGCAGTAGAGTAAATTCATCAGCAATATCAACCAGAGAAGTAAATGACTTGTCTTGGCCTACAGGAGTATTTCTCAACCACTCCAAACCCTTTGCACCAGCTTCACAAGGATAAGTAGCCCTTGATAGGCCAGTATTGGATTTTTTCCCAGTAGTTCAAGTGACCTCTCTAAAGAGGAATCATTGAAAAGTGAAGTCACTTGGAGCCAAATTCAACCTGGAAAAAAAGATTCTCTGAGAACAGTGAAGAATAGGCAAATGGCTTGATAAAAAATAGGTCAGTATTTTTTGGAAGGAAAAGCTCACAGAATTTTTGCTCACTGATGACCCCATGTTAGCTGCAAAATGTGATTCTCACCCACTTTGGACCTTCTTTACCTGTGTTACCTCTCTGCAATTCCTTCCACTGTTCTGTCTGAAACATTCAGCACTGATCTAAATTGACTTAGTGGAGTTATAATCTAAGGCAAGCTATCCAAAATCTGTAAGCCTCCATTCCTTCATCTCTAAAACAGAAATACAGCTATCATAAAAATTAAGGAAAATAAAACTGTGAAGTATTTAGCCAGGCCTGGCATATGGTAAGAGCTCAAAGATGTTTAGTTGTTACAATTATACATTTTATACCTTGCTTAGAAGAGTCCTATCTTTATGTGCATTGGCTGGCCTTTTCTTTTCTATCTCTTCAAGAGTTCAAGTCATTATTTCCTTCCTTCTTTAATTCAAGGACATTAAAGTATGTGTCAGCCACTGTCCTTGTTGATGACAATGATGAATGAGACAGAGTCCTTGTCCTCCATAGACAATATGAAGAATACATAGTGGTCAGTGCAAAAAGAAGCTGTGCTACCACAGAGGAGCAATGCCTGAGTGGGTCTGGATTCAGGTGGTCCTCCTCTAAGTGGGTGATTTAAAGGTCTCCCCTGAGTGCATGGGAGTGGCCCAGCTGCATCCCCAATGGGATCTACAAATACAACTCCACAGGTGTCAGGAAACTGAAGCAAACCTCCCCATCCAGATTTGGGTCAGGAAAGCCAGCCTGAAAATCACTAAGAGGAAGAGTAAAGCCCAATCTCTAAGACATTGAGATGAGTGTCTTGAGACAGGGATGTTTCTGTAGATTTTTTTTTCCTTAGAGATGAGTGATATTCACAGCAGAAGCCATAAGGATGGGGCTTCTATCCCAACAGACATTTCTCATTGGGTGCTTGTGTAAAAAAGCTTCATTTTTCAATCTCCCTGCATTTCACATGTGAATTTATTGCTTCAGTAAAACCTGTACATTACATTAGCATGGCCATACATCCTGATTTGGCTACAGTAGTCCTGGGTTATGCCTATTGCCCCAGCATAATTGTTACCAGTACTACCTTTCACTTTCCCAGGTTGTTTCTGCTTGAGTGACAAATTATATTTATGGGATCACCCTAATTTTAGTAAATCACTCTTTAAAAATTTTAAGCATTTTTGATGCTGAAAATATCTTCAAATTATAAAAAGGAAAGATGGACTCATTTTCAACATCATTCCTATCATAGGTTGACAGAGCCAGAGTAAGAATATTACACATCACTTATTAAAAAGCAGTTCTATTCCAGTCATCACAGTGGGTGCTTTCCTCCTTTTGCTTCACATATAAACACCATAGTTTCATTTCTGGCCATTGTCTTCAGATGTCGAAATGATGCGTGGGAGTGGCTTGTCCAGGAACCGTCAGGAAATAGCTGAAACTGTGGTGTGGAGGACAGGCAGAGTGGTGACATCCAGGAGGGAACAGGGAAGACACCAATGGCAGAGGGACAAAGAAAAGACAGGGAAGTTTGGTTGATTCAAGAAAGCAATCGTTCTTCTTGGCTAGTACCTTGCAGAAGTGGGAACACTAGTGCTCGCCAGCTTTTTTGCTTGAGTGAAAACTTCAGCTGCCCAAATGCCTCAGTGAAGCCCTAGAGTCCACTGACCTGGAAAACTGAGATACAAACCTTTGCATTAACTGAGTTCTTCGCATCTCAACCATTTATCCCCTTCCTATTCCTTGGCCTTATGCCATCCCTCTGGAGCTCTCTAGAACAAGTAATATCAATTACAAAGATAAGCAAGACTTCTGAAATCCATGGGTCATTAAAAATGTATTCTAGAGTGGCCATGACCTGCAAAATCCCCAATATGGCTCAGCTGCAGAGAGCTCATTCCCTATCTCATCTCAGATTACCATCCACCTGCAAGTGCCATCAAGCATGATCAATAGATCCAAGCTCCGGGAGATATGTTCTGACCTCTCCTCTTACATTATTCGTGTTCTTACTGCCACTAGCACAGACATCTCATTCCCAACGTTATGATTAACCTAATCCCTCCAGATTTCCACAACTAATCACATCTTCATAAAGTTTAATTTAACGTAATTTAATGTAACACTGCCCTCTTGTGCCTCCCTACACAAGGGGCCCTTGAGGGGAAAGATTCATTTTTAATTAAAAATAAAATGTATAATTTTAGCCACCCGATAGAACATTATGCTGGGGGAGGAGATATGTTTCTTGGTTTTCTTCCTTTACCATTGATCCTAGTCTGTTACATTGTCATCATGAATAACTGCTGCCCAAGGAAACCAACTGTAAGGACCGGTTTTGACATAAATTCACATGTGATTATTATAAAGTAACATATGGACGGATAGAGCAAACAATGAATCCAGGCTGCCCAGGAATAAGGAGTGCCAGCAAAACTGAGTAAAAAATCAGGAAATGAAAAGAAAATTATTAAATAGGCTTGCCGCAGCTGGCTTCATGATTTCAACAGACTTGGTTAATGGGAAAAACAATCATAGAGAGCCCCTTAATTGCTTTTCTGCTGAGTTCCTTTCTACATCTCCATGTTTGCAGAGACTAATTAGGAGTTCCAATCACAACCTAAAACTAAACTCAATAAGTCAGATCAGAAAATTTTTTTTAATGGTGACATTGTCTCATAAAATTGATAGTCACCGATTATGACGAGCAAAAAAACTTTTTTGTAAGAAATAAGTAATATAAGGGCAGAACTCAACATCGAATAATGCACAAATTGCCACTACTTGAGCATTATTCCGAGTTCAAAAATTGGGTCTCAATATTTTTCTCTTTATTTACTTTTATCAGCACTCTAGATAAAAAGTGGGTGGGAAGTAAAATGATCCAGAAATCATTAAATATTCTATAAATCACTAAAGCAGAAGATGAGTTCAAGCTAACCTCTAAAATGAGATGATAAAACTATGCCTCTGGAGGTGTGCTTCTCACTCTTCTGGGGAGAGAGCTTTTGGGAATCGCTCCATTTCCATTGGGTTTTCTGTATCTAGACTTCATCTCTGTGATTATCTGAGAAGATGGACACTTAGGCCAATGATGGATCCAGAAGGTTAGGTACACAACAGGGTGTTTCTTTAAAAAAAAAAAAAAACTGTCTATGAGTTTTTTCCTTCCCTTTTTCAGTCCCTCTTATACCATGTTTTGCTTCTGATGTGTACTTTTTTACTGTGTCTACAAATTTCAGCATTGCCTAAGGCTCTGAAAATTTTTGATGTCTTGAATTACCAAGAAACCTTCTTGGACAGAAATAACAGTATTTATCTTGGAAGAGCCACTGAAATTGTTTCCTTTTTTAATTTTTTGGGACTTGCTTGTATTTACTAATTGTTTAGTAATGAACATGAAATGTTTTTGCAATAAGACAAATTTTTTCATTTAAATTAGAAAACAAACTTTCCATTCTTCAGAGACTTTTATTTAGATCCTTGCAATTTTTTATTTAAGAACTTTATACCAAATTTTGGATGTCAAAATTATATCTTTCTTTTTTTCATATGGTATGGATGTTTTCTTTTGCAGAAGTACCTATTACTCTTAAATGTAGGGTACTACATAATCATATTTTCCCAATAGATTATGACCTATTATGTATATAATACTGAAGTTGTCAATGCACATGTGTTGGGGATAGGAGAAAGTCCAGAGACTGATGAGAGATTTAGACCTAGACAGGGAGAAGAATCTCATCTATCCACAGACAACTGCATCACAAGGTGGAAAGTGTTCACACCATCAGAGGCAGAGATCAATAGTTCTTAGCCTTCAATGTGCATCCAAATCACTTGGAAAGTTTTTTAAAACATGTAGATCCCTCTTCCCCAGACCTAGAACTCATGATACCATCTGTCTGTGGCATGGCCCTGACATGTTTTTTTGTTTGTTTGTTTTTGAGTTTTTAATGAATCCTTAGGTGATTCTGTTGTGTGGCCAAGCTTGAGAACTACTAGTATAACTAGATAGAAAGGGAGGTTCAGAAGAGTTGTAGCTCAGCTAAAGCGCTGGCCCCTTACACACACCAGAGCTGGCAGGTTCGAATCCAGCCTGGGGCTGCCAAACAACAACGACAACTACAACCAAAAAATAGCTGGGCATTGTGGCAGGCGCCTCTAGTCCCAGCTATTTGGGAGGCTGAGGCAAGAAAACAGCTTAAGCCCAAGAGTCTGAGGTTGCTGTGAGCTTTGACACCACGGCACTCTACCGAGGGTGACAAAATGAGACTCTGTCTCAAAAAAAAAAAAAAAAAAAAAGAAAAGAAATTATACATAGCACACCCCGGAAAAGCAGGAGAGGGTGGCTTCATGGAAGAGATGACATTTGCTATGCATATAGTTGTAAGATGATTGCTATTATATATACACACATACAAGGGAGTCTGGAGAGTGTCCAGCCATGTATGTCTCCATTTTTCATATTACATGGCTGGATACTTTCCGGACAGCATTTTATATACATACCCAGGCCCAGGTGAGCATATTACCTGGAAAACAAGATAGATATCTAGTTCATAAATAGCCACCCAGTTTAAGATATTAGAGATGCTTAAGGACAATTAGCAAACTCAAGTGTGCAAGGAAGCACTTGACATTCCACCCACGAAGGGTAAAGCACTGCTTGATGGAAAACATAGAGAACTTAAAATTGTCGGAAGTTTGGAATTAGTACAGCTCTGTGGTTCTAGAACTATAAAATGGGAACATGAAGAAGCAGATCCTATTGTTAACAGAAATGTTGCTTTAGGCCTTTCAGCTGAGAAGAGAAAAGGGGGCTGATGGATGATGTGGATGTGGCAACAGTCCGGACACATGCACACTGTTCTCCTTGAGTGTCCCGATGTGTGTGAGGGGCTCTGATGGCTTCTCGAAGCTTCTGCTTTGCTGAGAGGGTGACAGGAGATAGCCCAGAAGCTGGCATCAAAACAACTGTGTTTCTGTCACTATAATTTTTTTACTTCTCTTGAAATTCACAAAAGAAGCATCAAGAAGAACCTTCTAAATGTTACAAGGATGAAGACAATCCCTAAACTCAGATAAGCAAGAAATGCTGCTTTTTTTTTTTTTGCTTACTTATTTAAATCAAATTGTCTGATCCCCAGTGCCCAGCTGGCCAGGGTGTCAGGAAATTCTCAGTCATTGCTGCTGTTGGTTCTCTCTCAGGGCTATGCCAAGGTCCTAGAGTCTTCCATAAGCCCAAGAAAGAGGGCAGGAAGACGCCACTGCTAAGCCTTCCATGACACACTGCTTCCAAGGAGAGGTTCCACAACTGCCGTGCCATGCTGACAATTTGGGAATCTTGAGCTGGTCCTGGAGTCCGGAGCTTGCGGTTACATCCCTGCCTTCCCTAGGTAGACATCACAGCTCCCCAAGCTAAGGAGCTTACACAGATGTGCCTATCTCCCATGAAGACCTCCACCACCTTCAGGCACTTTCTATTTCCTAGAAACATTTTCTTACCTCTTTCCTGACCTCAAACACTGTTCTTTTGCCTGCCATGCTTAGATCCTTAATTCCATCTTTTCTGTAAATTTAGGCTTTTCAAAGAGGCAAGAATAATATTATATTTAGGCAATTTTGGCTCTCAGTCTAAGAAAACAACCACCACCACCACCACCAATAACAACAAAAAAACAAAGTTAAGGAAATATAAAAGGCTGAGCTACTTCTTAGAACAGAGAGAAGAGAAAACTGCAAGGAGAATATAGAGCCCTAAAAATTGTCTTTTTTAGTACTTTGCCTTTAAAGAATACACCATTCCCCTCAGCCACAGTTTTTCTGTGGCTCACCTATTACATAAAGTATTTTACTATTATTGACAAGACCATTATTGATGCTATCTTTGTCCAGTAAATTCTGTCAAAGTGCTTTACAAACTTAATGTGCCTCAGATCACTTAGGGGTCTTATTAAAATGCAAGTTCTAACTCAGAAGTTCTGGAGTAGGGCCTGGGATCTGTCTTTCTAATGAGCTCCCAGCCGATACTCAGGCTCCTACTTCAAAGATGACTTTTTTCTTTCTTTTTCTTTTCTTTTTTCTTTTTGAAATAGGGTGTCATTCTGTTGCTGGGGCTAGAGTACAGTGGCATCATCATAACTCATAGCAACCTGAAGCTCCTGGGCCCAAGTGATCCTCCTACCTCAGCCTCCTGAGTAGCTGAGATTGTAGGCATATACCACCACATCCAGCTCAAAGACCATGTTTTGAGTATCAAGGGATCACTTCTTTCTTTTCAGAGACTCTGCGCATAAAACTCACCCACCACATCACACACTGCCATGGTTTCTTAGTTGGCTACAGGAGAACCTCCAGCCTCAGAATGACCCAGGGCTTTTGATTTAAAATGCTGGTTTTCTGGATCTTACCCCAGATCTACTGGTTCAGAATCTCTGTGGTTGGTCTTGGTGGTTGTACTTTAAAAAATATATATTTACTTCAAATGTGTATGTGTATCTACATTTTAATAAGCTCCTCTGGTGACTTCTATGCTTAGTAGTGTTTAAGGTCCATGGCTTTGGTTTTACCCATGACAAACCACCCAAAGTATGAATAAAATGAGGATTCCACCTTCCATATCCTCACCCAACACCATTCTTCACACTTTACTGCAGTGATTCTTACTCATCTTTCAGAAGTCTTCTGTAGGGGGTCAGCCCACACACAACCTGTGGGTATCCTTCCAAGCTTAGACCTGATGAGAGCATGAAAGAAAGACAAGAGTTAAGATAGGATTTAAAAAGAGTGGACCCAGAAGACCATCCATAATTTGAGGAAAAGTGAAGGTCTTATGTTCCAGGTTAACTCAGTATTTATTACATACACTATCTTCAAATTAGCAAATGAATAGTCCAGGTTAACTCAGTATTTATTACATACATTATCTTCAAATTAGCAAATGAATAGTCACAAAAACAGCACTATGTGTCACCATTTTTACAGTACTTACTATTTCAGCTAATCTACTTTTAAACTAATTTTTGTAAGTTCTTTATTCCACTCTAAGCTATTTATCAACTAAGGAACTGGAATGCAGTTCCTAGATCAAGGAATAAGACTTAGAAGTAGGATGTGAAAGCCAACAGTGGTATGACCATGCACACAGTTTCCAACAGAGGCAATTAAGTCTCCCGGCCCCTGTGGGGCAGACAGGCTGAAGACACACCCTTATTGGGAGCAGGGGTGAAAAAAGTTGTTCCTCTTATTTCAACCCTAAGAAGTTTTTCCTCTTTTACAAATAACCCGAAGCACTGCTGCTCCCAGCACATCTCACAATAGCTCTTTACCCCTAGAGACCTTTGTATAGGCTCTCTGTAGGGGAAAGGTCAGGCCTCAGCAAGACATTTCTTCTCCTTTTTTCCCAAGGCCTGTGCTGCTGCTGTTCTGCCAACTTTTGGGGTTCCTGATACACGTTGTGGTCTCCCTGTATATAGACTCACTTCAGTATTCACATCTTCTGTATCCCATTTCTCATAAACTGCATCTCCTAATTTTTTATTAACAAAAACATTTTGCAAAAAATCCAATGTATGTGGGTACTTCAAAAAGGTGCTCTCCTCTGCCTCTATTGCCTTGATCTTGGCAATGTCCTCCCACATTTCCACCGACAGTCTTCTTAGCCCTGCCAATCTGCAAGGGGTATTCCTCTGTGCTACACTGCCAATCTGCAAGGGGTATTCCTCTGTGCTGCTTTCAAGAAAACAGTGAGTACTTTGATCCTAATAGTCTGTCTCCTTGCATGTCTCCCTCACAGCTTACAAAGGACTTGAGGGCAGGGAATTCTTTATTATACCCCATGAACATAACTCAGTGCCAAGAACAGATGAATAGATGGATGAATGGATGGATGGATGGACAGATGGAAAGATAGATGGATAATAAATGAGAAAGATGATTGATTGATAGATTAAAATCAATGAATCAAGGGCAGATCAGTGTTTTGATCTAGACACACATAGAAGTTTAACTCAAATAAGATTCTTAGGAGTTGGGCAGCACCTGTGGCTCAAGGAGTAAGATCCCAGCCCCATATACCAGAGGTGGTGGGTTCAAACCCACCCCAACCAAAAAAGCTACAAAAAAATAAAAATAAAAAAATAAGTTTAGGTAAATGCACCAACAGATGTCAGGTTCAAAAGCAGTGATCTTCCTCCCTTTGTTTTTACCTCCAGCCTTCCTAGAGAGATGACAATAAGATCTCTGTTAAGATGTTTAAGAATAATAGTCAATCACACCCCACCTAGGCTAGCTCTGACAGTCCCAGGCATCCACTTTTACACATGACATCCACAAAATGCATCTCATCTTCTACCACCTTGGCCACTGTGTTACAGACTAACATTACAGAAGCAAGAACACCTAGACTTTATTAAGCATTTTCTATCATCCAGGGACTCTGCCAATAATTTCTTCATTAAATAACTCTTACCACCTACATAATGACCATAACATATGTTCCAGATGAGGAAACCAAGTCTAAGGAGGTGAAGTCAGTTATTCAAGATCAAGCAGCTAGGAAGGAAGACAGAACTTGGGACTCAGGCCTGCCTGACCCCAGAAGCCGTGCTCTTAACTTCTGTGTCACAGCACTTCCCAGGGAACGTGCTGTGGTCACATACGGCACATCATTCAAAACCTTTGGAATATTCATTGGTTAGATCTTTGGACTTGTCACACTTTCACTGGATGACTTTTAGAACTTTTCATCAAGGAAAACTCTGTGACCAAGGAATTTTTGTATTACCTCTTAGAAGGAAAATCACACCCCACCTAGGTTAGCTCCCACCTGGATATCTGGATGCTCACCCTCCAGGGCAGTCTCACATTTCCTCACTTCCATGTCATCTTTTATCACAGCAGAGGATAAAAGTCAACATGTATTTTGTGATTAGCAGATGGTATATTAATTAACAAAAAAATTACACAGAGCCTACCATTTCGCCTAGTCTCAGGGTGTCTTTCCTGGTGTTACTTATCATTTCTGAAATGAATGCTAGAAACTCACACACTCTGTGACTGTCTTCTTGTTACCCAGCCGGTTGCTGAGACTCCATGTGCAATCAGAGACATAGATGAACTTGGCTATGACTCAGCATGACACCACTCTCCCAATGGTTCCTACTACTTCCCTTGTTCTCCTGTGTCCCAAAACCTGCCTATGTTCCATTTCCCTTCATGTAAACCTAGATGAGAAACCCTGCCAGTTTCTGCAGAAGCAATCTGACAACAGGGAAGAACTTGCTGGTGAACAGGGGACTGAGAGAGCAGTCACGTCAGCACTCCTGCCATATCACCAATCCTCCTCACTACCTTCCTCACTCATTGCTCAGAGAAGCCAACCTAGCCCCTCCTGAATATGCAGAATAAATACACCAGCAACTGCTGCTTGAAAAACAACCAACATTTCCCACTCTTGCATCCTAAGATAACCCTGAAATTTTTTAGAGATTCACTTATGCAAGTAACTGTGTGCCTCAGAGGACATGTCCCCTCACCAGATCCAGGGGTAGGTTTGACTTGTCAAAGAGGAATCCCAGTCTCCTCTCAGGGATTGGTACAAGAAGGAGCATATGACCCAGTCTGGGCTGATGAAACATAATGGAAGCTTTGCTGGAAGTACTGGGGAAAAGTTTCTTCATTCCTGGGAAACAGCCAGAAAAGAGACTTTCGTTTTTCTTTTCTCAGCCATGATGGTTCGCTAGGACATTTAGAACCAGAGCAGCTGTCTTGCCACCATAGGTGAAGGAAGGTGACGTTGAAGATGATGGAGCAGAAAAGGAGAAAGGACTCATGAGATTAAAATTACAAAAGCAAGAACACCTAGACTTTATTAGAAGATAGAGATAGTGGGCTTACCAAATCCATTTTATTTTCCTCCTGAGCACAGAGAAAAATCACAGCCTCCCCCAATGTCAAGCAGTGACACAAAATTGAGTCCTAACCGATGAATTAATATATAGGAATAATGTTTACACCCTTTGAGACATGGCTTCTAAAACATCCTATTTGATCTTCTGTATCCTTACTCTTCCTCCATTGGCAGGCTGGAGATACGGTAACTCCAAAACCACACTGAAGATGACAGAGCTGTAGCACAGAAGAGGCCAGTGTCCTTAAGTATAGCAGAGACCTCCCTTTCCATGGAATGATCATATGGACAAACAGTAATGTTTTACTAAGATTAAAGCTAGTTCATTGTTATAGCACATGTCATTACTCACCCTGAACACAAATTCTTGAGAGCTGAATCACCAAACTCTGAAGTCTTTCTTCATCTAGACTGTCTCTTCTGAGATACTACTTTACTTAGTCTTTAAGGCCATTGGGGGAAGATAACTTTTTCTTACTTTCAACCTAAAACATCTTAACAGGAGAATTCGTATCTCTACAGTTTCTACTTTTACAAAAAAATCCATTAAGATGTTTATAGAACCAACACCAGCATCCACACTGTTCGAGATTATCAATGTATGCAAGAATTTTGTTAACACTCTCCAGGGGTGGTCTGTTTTCTAATCTTCACCATGTGATTCCTGCCCTGTACTGGGAAGATCTACTTCTGTGCTTATTTCTGAATTTTCCTTAACAGCACCGCCTTCCAGCCAGCCAGGGAAGTCACAGCAATGTGGGGTTAGCAGCAGGCATTCTGAGACATTCCTCCAGATAAATCCACTGATAACTCGTTAAGCCATCTCCTTAGATCTGGCACTAAATTAGATTTTCTCCTGAGTTGTATCTTCTCTGCCCTTAACACAATGGCTTCCCCCTGGGGATAGGGACTTTGAGTGATGATACTCTCCTTGCTGGGTGGTACACTTTTCTCTGCCCCTGGAACACAGCACCACAGAGTGGACCTTCGCAGATGTTCCAGCCTTCTCCTCAGCCTGGTGACTACACTGTCTCACCTGGAATTGATGCATCAATAGAACCTATCTATACTCAAAGAGCTACCAAGATACTCAACGATCCTCCTGCATTAGAATACACTAGGCAGGTACAAGATGTGTAGAGAGGAAGTAAAATATTTACAACAATATTTACAGTACTATGGACATGTAAATAATTATTTTCTCTTAGAATTTAAACAACTTTATCTGAGGTCCAAAGAATTTCCTTGAACTCTTCTTCTTTACCTCCTTTCCACATTAGAGCTCACACTTCTTCCTTTATAAATCCTCTCATGGAACCTATTTTGTTGTGCTCATGGATACAGTAGAATGCAGAGATTGGGAGCCAGGACTCTGGAGCTGGGACTTTGGAGCCAGAACTCTGGAGCCGTAATTCTAGAACCAGACAATATTGGCTTCATTCCTAGCTCTAACGCTTACTGGCTATGCCACCTTGGACAAAGTAACCTATCTGTGCCTCAGTCTCTTCATCTGTAGAAGAAGAATATAATAATTGTTCTGCTTGATTTCATCAGATAGTGGTGAATATTAATTGAGGAAATTTACTGACCTTAATTAAAAGAGTTTCTGGAACAAAGTTTGGTGCTCAATAAATATCCATGTAGCTACTTATGTATCTGTCTCTTCTTTCTCTTGGATTATAAATTCATTGAGGGTGAAAAACAAAATCTTACCCATCTTTGCAACCCCAGTTTCAGGCCCTAACTAAAAATGCTCAGCTTGTGTTAATTGAATGGATAAAATATGAATGAATGAGAAATAGGTTTGGGATGAATTACTAGGTGTGTCTATGGCTAATAAGCAGTTATTTGGAGACTGTCCCACTGAAAATCATACCTTCATTGCCAAAAAAAATTCCAGTCTTTGTTTCATTTGCCATAACCCAAGCCAGGCTTGTTTTAGTTTTCCTGTGTCTGTGAGCTTTTTGGTGCCAAAATGGATTTTTCAGTCTTTTTCTGCCTACACCCTCCACCCAACCCCTTCCCTAGTCTAGGTGAAAACATTCTGCCTATCTAACCACCAGGGAATGGTTAAGCCAATTAATTGTACTATAACTACAGTTAAAAAGTTGAGTTAAAATCTTTCTTTAGAAAGATTTTTGTAACAAAATTAAAAATAAAATCAGGTAATAAGACAATATTATATGGAATGCCCATTTTGGTAAAATGTACGTGTTGTATACTAAATATATAGACCTGTGATTTCACCTATGGCTACATATGAGACCTTAAAAACTATCTCTGCCCAGGCCCACTTCAGACCTCTTAGAATCTCTGGCAGTGGGGAACAGACATTGATATTCCTTAAAAGCTGCCCAAGTGATTCTAAAGATACAAACTGATATGTTATCACAGGCTGTCTGCCTGGTGGAATTGTTGTTTTTATTTTCTTCCCTTTGATTATCTTTTCTTCCCTCATATAAACATGTATTGCTTTTGTGATAAGAAAAAAAGATTTCACATGCAATCAAAGCAGAGATGGTGAGGAGGGCAGAGTGGAGACAACTCTTAACATCAGATAGTCCCTTTCTAGAAGCAAAAGAGCATAGAACTTTCATGCTGCACTGTTGAAACTGCAGTTCCACCAGGACTGATAGCAGGTGGGGCACAGACAACATTGGGTCCCGTAGATCAGTGCCAACCAGTGAGAAGATAGTGAAATAACAAATTGACTAGCCCTACAACACTGGACTCACTTTTGAACTTTATCAACCTTCTTGTTGGTTAAAGCCTGGCTTTAACGGTCAACTGCCATTAGACCATCACCACAAAAAGATATAGTGGGCACAGAGGTCCCCAATTGTTCATGAAGCTGTCTGACAATGAAGTAGATGCCAATAACTGCTATCCAGACAAATCCAATCCAATGTCATGCACAGAATTTGAAAATAATCTGAGTTGTCTCTAGAGGTCAGGATAATCATAAATTTAGGTAGTAATATAAGTGGTGAGTAGTCAGGGAGATTCAAGATGGCCCACCCATAACATTTGCATGGCTAGAGCAAGATTGCAAATGGAGACCAATATACTATAAATCAGGCTAACAATCTGTTAAATAAAATATTTTCTATCTCCCTTTCTTGATGAGTATGCTTTCCACAAAGACAAGTGGAAAATATATATAAAACCATGGCTTTTATGTGACCAAACATCAATGAAATATCAAAGATGATTGAATTTAAAGATTATTCTACAGGCTCAATGCCTGTAGCTCAGTGGCTAGGACATCAGCCACATACACCAGAGCTGGTGGGTTCGAATCCAGCCTGCACCTGCCAAACAACAATGACAACTACAACCAAGAAATAGCTGGGCATTGTGGTGGGTGCCTATAGTCCCACCTACTTGGGAGGCTGAAGCAAGAGAATCACTTAAGCCAAAAAGTTTGAGGTGGCTGTTGGCTGTGATGCCATGGCACTCTACTCAGGACAACAGCTTGAGACTCTGTCTCAAAAAAAGAAAAGATTGTACTATAGATCTGGGTGTTCTATAAATAGACCAGCAATATTTAGATGAGCAAAAATATACAGTGATAAATATGCAAAAATTCTCACACTATTTCATAAACCTTTTTGCCATTATTTCCACAGAATCATTTTGTAATCATTTTGCTATAATCAAGATTCTCATATAATTTGTGTTCTATTAACGTGATTAAAAATAAAATATAAATTATATTCAAAGCACATAAATTTTAAAATATTTTCATTCAAAAGTTTTATTAGAATAAATATTTAAATTGTTTTTAGCACTTATTATTTATTACCTATTAATTATTATTTCTTGTTTAACACTTATTATTTATTACCTATTAAATTATTTAATATTATTTTAAGAATTGCCATAAAATTTGTATATATTTAAATTATTTACTAATATTAAAAGGCAAAATTTCAATGAATTAGTGAGTATGAGAACTTCAAAACTATTTAAATAAAACACAGGTATTTTATTTAATTTTCCACCACTTAATAAATCTTATTAAATATTTGTATACAAATAAAACCGCTCACTATTCTAATGGTCACTATCCAGGTGTGCAAAGAATTGGCATCATGTTTTATGATATATGTAGACCTAAATACGTACAAATTTAAGAGTAAAGTTAATTTTTTTATATTGTAAATTATTTCTTAGCTGCCTTAGGCAGCTGTTGCAAATCCAAAGCTGACTCATGAGTAGCATTAAAACAAGATTCTTGCTATGGAAAAATCTACTCTTCCATTTACATTATCCAAAAGGAAGAATGTGACATGTGAAAAAGCAACGTATCTTTTTCCTTATCTTTGTCTTGCCTTGTGTCACTTCAGCTCTCCGGTGTCTGGAACAGCGTCCTTCTCTGATATCGGCAGCAGCACAATCCACAAAGCTCCATGGCAATCAGATTCAGTCACCTTTTGCTTCAAGGACCTTGGGAAAGAGATGTGGGAATGCTATTCTCTGGGGCCTGAGAGGTGCTAGTCACGGAAGAGGGGGTATAGGGTCACAATTCTCCTTGTGCCAGGGCTCAGTATAGGATTATGAATGACAGAGCACCCTCATATGATCTTTAATAAGTTGTATGTGTGTGTGAGAGAGAAAGAGAGATAGAGAGAAGGGAACTCTTAAAATTTAGGGCCAACTCGTGGCAGGGGCTCCATCTTGTCCAGGTATAAGGGTGAAACTGCATCTGAAGAATGCCACGAATTCTGTCCTCAAAAATGTCTTCATCACATTAGCTGAGCATTGTGGCAGACGCCTGTAATCCCAGCTATTTGGAAGGTTGAGGCAAGGGAATCGCCTAAGCCCAGGAGTTGGAGGTTGCTGTGAGCTGTCACACTAAGGCACTCTACTGAGGGCGATAAAGTGAGACTCTTTAAAAAAAAAAAAAAGAAACAAATGTCTTCGTCACAGAAAGTTTTACAAGAAATGGAATATTTTCATAATCTCAAAGTCTTCCCCTCCCTGCTCAAATACCTGTTAATTACAAAGGGAAAAGAGAATTACAAGACACCAATTCCATCCACAGATCAAAGTGAACTTCACCTGTCCTAGGAAGCAGTAAGTACATAGTCCTGCTTTGTGTGATAGTCCTGCCAATGAGCCGTAAACTAAATCTAATCATGAGAAAACATCAGGCAAATACAAATTGAGGGAAACTATATAAAATAAATTGACTGTAATATTTAAAAATGTCATGGGGTTATGAAAGCTAAAGAAAGACTGAGGAACCGTTCTTCATTTAGATCAAAATATTTCTCAGCTCAAGTATTAGAGGATGACTGGGCACTATGTTTGCAACTTACTCTCAAATGCCTCACAGGGAAAAAAGTTCTTTGTGCTCTTTTTTCAAATTTTCTGTAAGATAGAAATTTAAACATTGTTTTTAAATCACCCAGAGTCTACAAGTACCTGAAATTTTATTATTACTGACATTACTTATTCTTTCCACTTGAAGAAAGCATTATTTGTCTAAGCTCCTTTTAAACTACTATTTCTGGAGGAGATTTACACTTTCTGTTATCTATCATTCATTCATTCAACAAAGATTTCACTGATACTCAACATATACGTTTTAGTACCAACTGCACAACAGGGACTATCCAGTCAGTAGGGATGTGTTGGCAACAAAATCAGTCCTGATCCTAGCTCTTCACCTTTGATCTAGCAAAGACAACATAAATTAATCCAAAACTCATCCAAATAACTATCAAATTCCAATCATGACAAATATTACAAAGTGATATGTGATGCTGTAACGGTATATAATAGAGAAAGTGGCCTAGTTAATTCGCTTTGAGCAGGGAAGATAAAAGGGTGAATGAGATACTACATTGACTTTTCAGCAGCTCACAGTATAATAAAGAAAAAACCACATATCAAATAACTTTACTACAGTGTGATAAGTCTAGTTAAGAGTTATGTGTGGAAAAGTGCACAGGAGCTCAAAGGAGAGACGAGCTTCCTGTAAAGATCAGGCCACGGAATAAGTGCCACTGATCCAAAACTTAAAAAGTAAGCAGGCAAGGAAGTGCATCCAGGTCCAAGAAAGCCACGTGAGTGGGAGAAAGGTGAATAGCACAGGGTGCCTGCCACTTAAATCCTCTGAAAAGATGCACTAAGCCACAGCTGCAAAAGCACAGAGGCATGGATTGAGAAGGATCTAGAGTTTGATCTTCTGCCCTAGGCAATGTAGAAACGCCAAAAGTTCATAAACAGTAGAGTTCTATAGCCATTTCTGTGAAAGGCGGTTGCATTTATCTAGAGTTGAGATTCCAAAGTGTTGGATGAATAAATGAATGAATGTACAAACAAGCCGTATACCCAAAAAAGCCGACTTATTGAAGACTCTTGGAAAAAAACAAAGTATAATCTATAGTTTATTACTGATCTGGTCACACCAGTTTTAAATGGCACAACCTCACTTACCTCCTACTCATTCTACTAACCCAAATGTCCAGACTCCTACCCAGGAGGTCCAGGTGAGGCCTGAAGTGAACCTCTCAGAATCCCCTCTTCAAACCTACCAATGAAACATAGATTTCTGTTCAAAATCAGATACCACATAGTCTATGTCCCTTTTACAAAGAGATATGTTGTGCAACTATAAACACAAGAAAGGGCACAAGAAAAATATGTTAATTCACACAATTATTAGTCAGAACTCTATATTGCAGGGGATAGAAACTCAAGTCAAACTGGGGAAAGCAGAAGGTAATTTGTGAGATCACATATGGGAGCTTTGGATTTGTCTCCTGTTTTAGAAGAGTAGAGATGTGTCTCATCGTGCTCATTTTGATATCTGTCAGCTCACAGAGTGACTGGCACAAGAAAGGAACAAAGGCTTCCAAAGACATTATTATGTAACTCACAAATGGGCATTTCCATGGGTGATTTGTATAAATCAGATTCCCCCTGCCTTTTTTTATGAGACGGAGTCTTGCTCTGCTGCCTGCGTTAAAGTGCCATGATGTCATCATAGCTCCCTGCATCCCCAAATTGCTGGGCTCAAGTGAGCCTCCTGCCTCAGCCTCCCAAGACTACAGGGTCATAATACTAGCCACCACGTCTAGCTATTTTTTCCTGTTTATTTTCAAAGACAGGGTCTTGCTATGTGGCTCAGGCTGCTGCAGAACGTCCTAACCTCAAGAGCTCCTCCCCCTTTGGCTCCCCCCCAAGCACCGGGATTACAGGCATCAGCAACTACCTCTTCATCCTTTCACTTTCCTGAATCTACTTTGTTTCAGGCAGATCTGAGTCAGTGCCTACTATTGACAGAATTGTTCTCTCACAGGAAAAAAAATTTATTTCCAAAAGAAATAGGTTAATCTGGTGCCAGGCAAACAACAGATGTGATAGATTCGGCAGACTGGCTCCTGCCTCTCCATTCCCATCTCTTTGCAGTGGGCCTTACCGGATGCAAGAGGCTGAAAAGTTAAAAATGACTAGGCCCACACTCACTTTAACTCAGGTTTACGCAGGGCAGCTTCTGCCAACAGACATACTCATGCAAAATTTAGCTGTTTGTATTATTTATTCTAGCAAATGCATTCATGGAGGCACTTCCTTACAGACAGTCCCCAGATTCATGGGGAGCAAGAAATAGAGTTCTGGAGCCTTATTTTCTGGTAACGGTCATGGCCAAGGCACTGTAGTCATAGAGCCACCAGCTGCAGTGGGGGATTCCTCATCTTTACACAGAAGCCCAGTTTATAACCTGTCCCCTCAGTCTTTCCAATGATTTTTATAACCCCCTAAATCTCTGTATATGTAATCCCTTTCTGTTTAAATCAGGTAAAGCATTTTATGTCATCTGCAATTATACCCTACAGTTATCCACTATAATTTCTGAACAATGCTCTATAAATGCTCTTTGTTCTAATTTCTTTTAGTAAATGATAGACTCATGGATTCATCTTAGATCATTCTATATGTTTCCTGAACTCATCCCAGTAGACTGAATTATGTTCCAGAAGTTTTGAGGTACATTTTTTTGACATCTTCAAGTTCACTAGTTCTCTCTCCCTTTGTATATAATTTACTATTAAACTTGTCTCTTAAGATGTTAATGCTGTTTATTATAGTTTTCAATTCCTGTGTTTCTATTTTGTTCTTTTTAAAATACATTGTGTTCTAAGAAAATGTGGTGAGGGCTATGTTAACCAGTTTGATATATTTCAAATGCTATATAAAACCACATTTTACCTCATGGTTACATTAATGTACACACCTATGATTTAATCAAAAAAAGGTTAACACAAGTAAAAAATAAAAAAAATACATTGTGTTGTTTTTTTCAATTTCCAAGACAAAATTGTTAGTTTTCTAAGCATACTTATTTTAAAATATGTTTAACATTTCCAGCATCTGGGTAAGGACTACCTATCTCTATTGTGCGTTGTTTTATTTGGACTCAGTCATATGTAATCTCCTTGCATACCTGGTCATCTGCAAACTGTGTGCCTATAACTACATTTCAAAAAGTATTTGTGGAAGAGGCACTGCCTGCAGCTCAGTGAGTAGGACTCAGGCTCCAAATACAGAGAGTGGTGGGTTCGAACCTGGCCCCGGCCAAACTGCAACAAAAAATAGCCGGGCATTGTGGCGGGCACCTGTAGCCCCAGCTACTCAGGAGGCTGAGGCAAGAGAATCGCCTAAGTCCAAGAGCTGGAGGTTGCTGTGAGCTGTGACACCGTGGCACTCTCCGAGGGCAACAGAGTGAAACTCTGTCTCTAAAAAAAAAAGGATTTGTGGAAATATTATGAGAACTTCTTCTAAAGAGGGTTTTTTCCACTTACTTTTGATAGGCAACTAGAGACATTAGAAATCTTGAATCACTTCAAACTGATTTTAAGAACCACCCAGATATTCAAAAATAGGCTTACAGACTCATTTACTTTTAATTAAGGAGCAGGCCGACTGCAGTGACTTACGCCAGTAATCCTAGCACTCTGGGAGGCCGAGGTGGGGTGGATTGCTGGAGCTCAGGAGTTGGAGACCAGCCTGAGCAAAAGCAAGACCCTCATCTCTATAAAAAGCAAAACAAAGGAAAAGAAATATTAACTGTGCAACTGTAGCTCCAGCTCCTTAGGAGGCTAAGGCTGGAGGACTGCTTGAGCCCAGGCGTTTGAGGTTGCAGTGAGCTGCGATTACTTCATTGCACTCTAGTCAGGGCAATGGAGCAAGACCCTGTCTCAAAACAAAAAAAATTTAAAAAGGACCAAGCAGCACTTTACATTCCCAACCCAATTCACAGGGCTTTTACCAGATCTTTACACCCATAGTGGTTCTAAAGTCCAAACTTTTTTCTCCTAATCCCATTAGTCTGTTGAAAGCAGAGCTCAGCCCCCAGCTGCCTCTTCCAGAAGCAGCAAGTGCACCCAGACTCAAAGAGGAATAAAATTCTGGGAGTTGCTCTCCAGAGGACTTCTTGACTCCTGCGTCTTGGCCCAATTCCTCAAAACCTGGTTAACTCCCTAAAGCCTCAAAACAGATTTTTTTATTATATAACATTTTGTCCATTTTTGTTGCTATGATCAGTAGGAGGGATGTTGCAAATTACAAAATCCGCCATAATCCATAGATGTCTTACTTTCCTAGAATTGGGAGGTCACATTTCAAACCTAGTCTGACTCAGATTATACAGACTCACAACCAAAACTTAGAAACTTGTATTGAATGTTTCAACCATTTTACACAATGTAGTAGAAAATCAAACCGGGTATACTCAAGGGATGAACCAACCATTCTGAGGAAGTTAATAACCAAAAACTTTTGTCTTCCCTCAAACAAAATCATGACTAAAACCCTCGTGTCAAGGAGTATGTGTTTGCTGGTGAAGCAGCTACTACGAATGGCCTTGTTATCGACAACTGCCCTGTTTTCTCCTCACTATCAACAAGCTGAGAGATTCTGAAAGGATTCTCCCAGGAAGCTTTTTTCGTGTGTGGCCAGATTTCATTTTTATTTGTCAGGGAAGGAAAGATGTTTGACAGGAAAACAATTTCCTCTCAGTGACAAAAAATAAATGCTAAAAGTAAAGAGGAGGTGTTGCCCAAACATGTTTTACAAAAAATTTATATTTTTAAAAAGTAAAAACTTCAGACATCTTTTGAATGTTTTCCTATGGCATTTGCAAGAAATGCCCCTCCAGAGGAACTTTTACTTATGTTTAATGCTGATCAAAGATCAGACCTGGTCTAAGCCTGGATCTCTTAAAAGTCACTCGAGAAATTATTTGCCTCTGTCCTGCTGCTGAGGGATGGCAATCACAGAACTTGAAGCCATTTGAGCAGTGAAAACCATGAAATAGCACCAAGGGAAGCTCCAGATTGTCTGGTTTTGCTTCATGAGCAAAATTTTATATTCTTTCCTATGAGAAGTGGAGTCTCTCAAGGTTGTTCTTCTGGTAGATGGATTCATCATTGCAGAGAAATCAGAGACGGTGGTGTCCACGAAATGCTAAAGGCTGCAGTGTTGATTATATTTGTTTATTAAGCAACCAAGGATAAGCTATCAGTTGTGATGTTTCAGAAATCCCATGAAATGATCCATAGAAAGAAATAACTTTTACCAATTGGCATCAGCTAAAGAGGATGGTCATCACAGTTGCACAGAAAAAAAAAAGAGTTATTATTTGTTATTAATAAGAAGTCCTGTAAATTATTGACATGAATGTACAACACAAGGAGACGTGGTCAAAGGATTAGCAAAATAAAAGTCACATAAAATGAATACCAGAGAATACAAAAATTTAGGCCTTCAAAAGTTAGTTTTACTATCCGGACGTCCATAGTAGAAAAATATTTTTCCCCACAAAAATGGAATAAAGGTGAGCCTTATATCCAGCTTGATCATTTACTAGGTGTATGAGTTTGAGAACATTTCAGTCTCTCTAAACCTCAGTTTGCCCATCTGTAAAAAGGGGTTCGTAATTGTTGCCATCCTCACATCCTCTAATTGCATAAAAAGAGCTTAAATTACTCCTTGGCATGGAATAAGGTGGTCAATATTGTTATGTTGATACTACCACATTATTATTAAGTTACCTTTCTGTGAAATCCAAAGTACAAATAACAAAATGAAGCGGTCCCCACATGGACTTCTGTTAGTGAAGGAAGAAGGGAAGACAGTGTTTTAAGATAGGTTTGGGAGCATTTTGATAAACAACTTTAAATCAAAATCCACTACTTCAGATCCCGGGGGGGGGGGGTTGACAAAAACATTTCGCTCACGTTTCCCTTTGAACTGAAGATTTATAGTAAAATTGATCACATAGACTGAATGTGATCAATTACAACAGAAACAGGAGTCTACACTCCGGGAGCCACAGTGCAGAGGTGACTGTGCTCAGACTTGCTTACGAAATAAACTACATTCAAGATGGCAGAGAGCTCTTTGTCAAAGCACCTGGTTCTCCTCCCATTTCTCTGACATTTCCATCTTTGCATCACTAGTGAAGGCCTCTACATCCACTCGCATCTTAACTCCTACTGCTCCCGGGAGTCCTGGTGGCTTACTCTGCTGGATAACATGGAACATTTGGTTCACCTCCATTTGCATATGGCATGTCCTCACATAGATTTGGCTTAAACTGTAAATATTACTGTTTGTGTAACTGAAAAATCCAAGGGGTATGTGGGCTTCAGCACAGTGGCCCCAGCTGCTCAGATACTATCAGGAATCTGGTTTTCTTAAGTCTTGATTCTCCTGTCCAAGGTGGTGGTTGGCCGGTTTTCCTGGCCAGTAGTAAATTAGCAACCAGAGGTTTAGCAACGCCATCAGAAAAAGACAGAGGCCTTTTTCCCAATACTTCTATCATGTCTCTTGGAAGTGACTCTTGCTAGACTGGCTTGGGTCCCATGTTTATCATCGAACCAATCACTGTGCCAAGACAACAGAGCATACATCTAGCAGACCTCAATTATTAACCCACCCATGGTAGGAGGTGGGACCCCAAACTACCAGCCTGAAAGTAGTGAGGGGAGTAGTAACCCAAAAGAAAGAGATGTGTTAGCACAAGGAATGTTTGGCAGATAAAATATCAATTATTATATGCATGAGGTCTTCCCTGCCCTGGCCTCACCCTCTCCTCCTCTTCTTTCCCTTCATAAGGGTGATCCTCACTCACTCTACAAGACAGCTCAATTATCCCTTCCCCCAAGAAGTGTTCCCTAATGGATGACACCACCATAACCCCACGCTAAATTAGAAGCCTCCAGCAATCCTACCATTTTCCTTGCTGTTCTCTATAATGACACTCATTCATGTGCCAGTCTCCACTCCTGGACTGAACTCCTTAAGTACAAGGACTAATTCAATTTCACAACCCCTAAGATTAGCATAGTACCTCACATGTAGTGGGCAGTCCATCTGGTTGAGTGAATGAATTAAAAACATTTCAACATGAGGTCAGATCACAAACATTTACACACACACACACACACCATATTCAACATAGTTCTAATCGGTAAATTTGCAGACCAATTAGAAAGGATTCTGGCTGCAGACTTGGAACAGAGGGCTGGAGGCACACTTCAAAGGCTAAGTGTTGCCACTTTCACTGCTAGATAAAGGGAACACCCATGGGGTGCAGCAGGTAGCAAAAGGACATTCTGGGGCAGCAGCTATTTACCAAGTGCAATGGAAATATTTCACTATTTCTTCTACTAGTACAGTTGTACTAGTGCATACTTGGTGATTATGAGGTATATATCTATTTCTGTGTGTTTATGTGTACAATATATTTAAATATATTATATATACATATGTGTATGGAATATAAGATTTCCATCTTCTGGCTTAATTATAAAACAGATTCCAACAGTATCCACAAAGATCTTTGAGAAATGTGTCTTGGCCAGGAAAAATACAATAATCCCCGTTCCCCTTGTCCTCTCCATCATAGGAGCATCTGCTCTGACTTCAGCTCCGAAAGCAAGAATCCCCAAAAGATTCTGTGGAGATGGCTCAGAAATGATGCTATTATTTCTTGTTCCTCTTATAAGTAGTCTGGTCATACTCACAGCCTTCCCCCAAACTTGCATTCATCTCCCAAGAGGGTTCAATACTCTAAAAAAATGGAACAAACATTAGGAGTCTAAAGTGATCTAAAGGCAGCCAGGGTTAGGGAGCCTTCAGGGAAGCTAATTTGGTATTCACAAAGAAGGTGGCAGTGGTCAGGTCCTGCCAGTGGGTGAATTTACAACATATAATTCTTTCAGAATGAGATATGCAAATTAAACCAATTAAATCCTAGCTGTGCCTGGCCATTCTAATGTGCACACTCACCACCACATTAATTGAAACGGCAATGACGGAGTCTTAAATTCAGGGTAATACGTTGTGTCGGAGATAATCAACAGGCAATGCATTCATATTAGGGCTGAGCAGAGGCAGCTGATTCTAAATCATTCCAGGATCCAGCACTGCATGGAAGAGAGGCTAGTCATGCTGTGCTGATAACCGAAAAGGAGCTCTGTTCTTCAATTCTATTGACAAGAGGCACAACAGTCAGAAGAGAAGCTGGGTTTTTTTCTCTGGACACCAACCAGGCATGAGGTTAAGGGAAAGATCAGTGACTGAGTCTTTGACTTAGCCAGAGTGAAGGACATAAAACTGCAGAGTTTTTGAAATGGGCCTATGGCTAGAAGTTCAACCAGAAAATGACTCCACTGCACACCAGTAGTAGCTCAAGCCAGAAACATGGGTATAACACTTTTGGTTCCTCCAAGATACCAAGCTCTGTCCTCTCCTGGAGTGTCTGCAGTGCTGGTTCCATCTTCTCGTAGCATTTTTTCCTGTTGTCCTCAGCCTCATCCTAACCTCTTCATACAGCTGGGTCTTTCTGGCTCAGTCTCAATATGACCCCTTAAGTGAGTCCTTCTCTCAATCTTACCCAAAGACATTCCTTTCCTCATCCAAAGCCTTGCAACACTGCCTTCCCAAAAGAGAAAGCTTAATGCTTTCTGCTACAGTTGCCTTGTTATCCTCACTATCCCCTGTCTTAAGAGACTAGCAAACAGAGACCCCCACTTTTACCCCAGCCATCTGAAGCCTGCGGATGCTGCTAAGGTACCAATGAGATTAAATTCTCAGAGATCTGCTCCTGCTGATCCCCATTTCCTCTACCAGCAGGTACCCTCCAGAAAGGATGGCAGGAACCCACTTGAGCTAATTTGCTTTCAATCCAGTCAACAAGGCAAGGCAATTTAGCCTCACATTTTACTTGCTTTACTAAGTACATTCTAACAGAGTTTTAATGACCTAACTCAGGGAGCACTCTATCCACATGTAAGTAAATTGGTTGACAACTTTGATTTCCCACTGAAAATCTCACTATTAATCCATGATTTATTAAGCCATTAGTCAAAGATTTCAACACCCCAAACATTCTGTCATTAATACTGAAATTGCCTTTCTATCTGTTCCACTTCTTGGAATGACTACTGGGGGCCATTGCCACTGGAAACCGTAGAAGCCGTTGGCATCTCCATCTCACTCCATGTTCTGCAAACATCACTTCAGCCTTGGACTCTGGATTATCTAAAGAGGCCAGAACAGAATTGCCACCATAGTCTTAACCAACTTTCATAGCTTTAATCTGACTTCAACCATCTTGGCCCTGCAAGTAATTTTAATATGGCCAATGGGAGCATCCCATTTTTCTCAGATAATTAACTTAACCCACTTAGTGAGGTTCATCTTCTGCAAATTCACTTATTTTTGCAAATATGTTTGAAAAAATGAGACAAAAGAAGTATATGTCTTTTGCCCACTTTTTGATGGAGTTATGTGTCTTTTCCTTATGGACCTGTCTGTTCAAGTTCTTTGTAGATTCTGGATATTAGCTCTTTGCTGGATGTACAGTTTGTGAATATTTTCTCCCATTCTGTAGGTTGTCTGTTTACTCTGTCGATTATTTCCTTTGCTGTGCAGAAACTTTTTAATTAAATCCTCAACATCACTAATTATCAGAGAAATGCAAATTCAAACCACAATGAGAGACCACCTTACCCCTGTCAGAAGCATCATTATTAAAATGTCAGAAAGCAATAGGTGCTAGCATGAACCCAGTGAAAAGGAACCTTATACACTCTCAGTAGGAAATGTAAACCAGTACAATCCCTATAAAACCCAGTATGGACATTTCTCAGAGAGCTAAAAGTAGACTTACCATTTGATCCAGCAACCTCACTACTAGGTTTCTACCCAAAGGAAAAGAAGCCATTTTATCAAAAACACATCTGCACCTGAATGTTTATTGCAGCACAATTTACCAATCTACGTGTCCATCAAATGAGTGGACACATCAAGTGTATATGTGCTATGGAGTACTACTCAGCCATGAACAGGAGTGAAACGATGTCTTTCAGAGCAACTTCAATGGAAGGGAGAATATTATCCTAAGTGAAGTTTTTCAGGAATGGAAAAACAAACATTGTATGTTCTCGCTTACAATTCAGAGTTAATCAAGGGGCATGTACAATCATAAAGCATGTAATAGACATTGAAAGCTATGAAAGAAGGAGAGTGGGAGGGAAATGTGGGATGAAAATCTGCCTTTTGTGTACAATGTAAAGCATTCTGGTGACAGGTGCACTGAATGCCTTGACTTCAGCATGATATAATTCATCCATCTTTAAAAAAAAAACTTGTACCCCTAAATTTTTTAAATAATAAAAAAGGAAGTATATATCATGGATACCACCTCTCTGCCAAACACAGTCCAAAAATTTGTTCCTTTTCTGTAGCTGGTTTCTAAAAATATTTTTTAAAACAGAATGTTAGGTTTTTTTAATCTGGTTACCTTTCTCTTGTAGCTGTGGTGAAAATTCTAGGTTGGTCATGAAAAAAAGTTGAGATTAATGCTAATTTCATTTTCAGCCATGGTTCAAAGCATTTCATTGCCAGAAGTGGAAACCCACTCAGGCTGCCTTAAATAAGAGATTTGTTTTTAAACAATCAGAAGTCTCTTATGGAATCCCAAGGCTCTTCAAAACTGAACACGAGGGGCAAACTCAAACAAAAGGAACTATCTTCTCTGTCTCACACCCCTCTTCTTGGCTTCCTGGTCTCTCACTTCTGCTTCTCTCCCTACATGTGAACCTTTTCCTCAAACCCATCATTCTCTGTTTCTTCATAACAGTAATTGAAATGCAGCTGCCTGGATACCCAGCCCTACTTCCCAGTTTTCATGCATCCAACTATCATCCCTTCACCCCAGTTCCACATTCCCTGGTAAGAGCATCTGATTGGCTATAGAGTAACTCACCTGACTCACCTGTCTCTCCTCATCTGCTGGAGTCATGGAGGAGGATAGGTCATGATGTAATCATGACTACTGAGCTGTGCTTCTTTGCCATGGAAAGGACTAGTTTCTCAGAAAGAAGGCAACCCAGAAGTAGCTACTAGAATAACCTTGGATATTAATGCATATCCATTTATGCATTATGACAGTCCATCCAAAAAGGAAATATGAACTCTAACAGGGCCTCAGTCATGGGGGTAGACCACTCACATCTCCCTTCCAGAGAGATGCAGACATCTTGAAGAGACATTTGCATATCCCTGTTCACTGTAGAATGGTACAAACAGCCCAGAGGTGGAGCAATCTAAATGTCCATCAGCAGATAAACGGATAAAGAAAATTTGGTATGCACAAAGGATGAAATCATACAGTACACATATGCTACAACACATGGAAGAAACTTGAGGACATTGTGCTAAATGAAATAAGCCAGTCCAGATGGACAAAAGCTGCAAGATTCCACATGTACTAGGTAACTAATGTAGGCTGCTGAGGACTGTGGGAAGGGGAAAGATCAGGTGCTGCTCACTAAAGAGCTGCAGTTTTGCAAGACTAAAGAGTTCCAGAGATCTGTGAAGATGACAGTGTGCATATGGTTAACACTACTATACTATAAACTTAAAAATGGTTAAGATGGCAAATTTTATGTTATGTGTTTTTGACCACAATAAAAAAGAGACAGAGGGAGAGAGACGCTGACTCAGGGAGTGCTGTTAGCAGTCAGCCTCCAGCCGTGGGAGTTTTCAGAATCTGCATCCACTTTCAGCAAAGACCACCCAGTTCCCAGGCATATTCCAGCCAATGACAGGGCCCAGCAGTGGCACGGGCTCACCAAGCAGGCGCCTCCTCTCCTCCTCTTTCCCTTTGGTAAGCATATTATCCCCCCCATATCTCTTGCCCTTCTGCCTCTACCTTGGCATCTGCTTCTCAAAGACCCTGTCAAAAATCACTAAAACTGAACACGGACAAGTTCCCCGTACACCCATGAGAGAAAGTGGCATGTGTGTGCATGCAGAGTTGCGATGAAGCACACTACACAAAGAAGCCCCTCTGAAAGCTAACGTCACCCCACACACACACAGCATTAGCTCATCTCTGTCCCATGGCACTTTTCATACCTCTGTCATAACACTTAGCACTCTGTGTCCTAGCTGTTCACAGGTGCATGAGCTCACTGTGAATATGCTCCTAGAAGGCCAAGGGCATATCCTTATTTATTTCTGTATCCCCAGCACCTGTCAGGGTACCTGGCAAATATGCTCAGTAAACGTTAGGGAAGGAAAAAAGAAAGGCAAAGAAAAAAGGAGTGAAGGAGGATGAGTTAAAAGACAGGAACCATAATGCGCAGATCTCAGCACACAGCTGACATTCAGAAATGGTCCACCATGGGAGGCATGTATATAGCAGTCTGCCCTTTCCTGTAATTGACTCAACAGTGCACAAATATATACTAAGCACTTATAGTGTGACAGATGGAAAGCTAACATGGGACTTAGACATATGGTCTTTGTCCTAGACATAGAAACACACAGGCATTTGATTCCGTCACACACAATGGTTATCCACGTATTCCCCTGCACTACTGGTCAACAAGCACTTCCTGCACACAGCAGATTTTGACAAATGGGGAGGGGAAAGGATCGTCACTCAGAAAGATGGACATTGATGTCATTGACTATCCTCCCAAGATGGTAGAGGGAAACATTCTACTTAGTGACTCATTAGTCATCTTCAGGTATTGCCTCAGCCTTCTCATCACTAATTATGTTGACCTTTCTGGAGGCAAAGAGTTACACTGTGAATCTATTTCCTTTTTAAAAAATCATATGTTTGTAAATCAAACAGCGCTGGGATGCCTGGAAGCATTCCTTCCATTTGAAAGACTATTGCATTTAAGTCATTTAAGACTTTTAAAATAATTGCCCCAACTCTTTCCAAATCCTAGGGCTTTCTTCAAGAACAAATACTACTAAAGAAAACCCAATTTTAGCCCAATGTTTAAAATTTGTTTTGCTGACTCATCCTCGCTTCAGGTGGATTTCTGAGGTCCAGAGTGAAGTGACCAGCAAATGATGGAGACAGCCTCAGTTCAGTGTCCCTTAGCAACCGTAATTTCACTTTCCTGTTGCCATAACAACAACAGCATGACCATCAAGGTCATCAAGCCTGCAGAGCCTCTTTCAGGAAGCTGAGTCTCTCTCACACTTTTCAAGCTTCTCTTCTGTTTGCTCTCACAGGAGACATTTTATAGAAAGTGACATTTGCTTCTCCCTTCCTCCTGTCACGTTACTTTAGAAAGCAATCTATTTAAATACACAAGCTACTCCATACTAATGGAGGTGCAAAGCCCTTACCTGGTAGACTGAGACAGCCACTGTAGCTGGGCATTTAAACGGTGCCACAGTTTTAAATGGTTTCATTTTAAAAGAATAGAAAGACTGCAAGGCAGGGGAAGGATTTTAACATTATGTGAGTCTTGGATTCCAGTATGATATTTGTTACAATTCGTAGTGCTCACTTAGGTTGTTTAGCTTGTAGTTGGTGGGAAAAGAGGTAGGTGCTGAATTTGATGATCTCTAAGGACCCATTCAATTCTCTCTCACATTCTGGGAATCCACATTTCACATATCACGTTTTGCAAGGACTTGCTTTTAAGCAGTGAAGCCAAAGATAGTCTCAAGCATGGCCTTGTCCTTGTGACATAAAACAATCAGCTTACTGGAACAAAGGCCCCTCTCGATGTGGGATCTGTGCTCATGCTTATGTGCACGTGGTAAGAGTTGGCACTCAAGAAATGTTGAATCACCATGAATGATGAAGCAAGGAAATGTTCCCATCTTTGTGTTCTCTTAAGAATTATAGATGGTCGACATTAAAAATGGTTCATCACCCCAGCTCTCACCAAGATTCAGGGGAATCAGCTAGATATTAACATTTGGAGATAGTATAATTTCATAGCTCTATTAAGACAGGCAAATAAATCTTCCAGCAAACCTGGCTGTACTTTTTCACTGAGAAATAAGGGTCTAGGCTCTTGTAAGAGTATGTGACTCTTAGAACTTTCCAGATAAACCCCACTTGCTAAGCTTTCCTAGCCATCATCATTAACCACGATGATCTTCCGAAATTCTGGATGGGTGATCACACAATGTACCTGTCAATGTGTTCAACTCTGGTTTTAAGATATACGCATTGTGCTCATGAGTTGAACTGAAAGTCTTCCTTCTTTCCTTTACCACTTTTTGTTGATTGTTAAATAAGCCATAAAATATATATTTAAGGCCAACCACAATGTCTCATGCCTGTAATCCTAGCACTTTGGGACACCAAAGCAGGAGAATTGCTTGAGGTCAGGAGTTCAGGACCAACCTGAACAACAGCAAGACCCTGTCTCTACAAAAAAAATAGAAAAATTAGCCAGATGTGGTGGTGTATGCCTATAGTCCCAGGTCCTCAGGAGGCTAGGGTAGGAGGATCACTTGAGCCCAGGAGTCTAAAAGTTGCAGTGAGCTATGATAGTACCATGGCACTCTAGCCCAGGTGAGAACAAGACCTGGTCTGGAAAAATATATACACAGGTGTGTGTGTATATATATACAATATGTGTGTATATAGAGAGAGAGATACATAGATATATATATGTTTCATTAGCTGAGAATAGTTCTTACCGTACTGTGCTTAAGAAATTGGCTTTTATTTTTCAATTTGCCAAAGTTTTCATGATATTGTTATATAGTTTTCCTACCTTTTTTTCCAAATATCAGTGCCAGCTGGGGCTTATATTTGAAAGAATCATCTGCCCCCTGGCTGGTTCTGCTGATCCTTGCTCACATCAGAGCTGTAATGCTCATCAATCATGGCTCTCTGCCCTTGCCCACATGTTCACCTTCAGAAGCTGCCCGAGGGAAGTATGGCACCCACAAGGCCACCTACATAGCTGAAAATTGTTTCTTTGGGGAAACAAAGGGCATCGCCAGAAAGAAAGCCTGTTTTCTGGCTGGCTTTATGTGTTTCATCAGAGTTGTCTCAGGAGCAAAACCCGACTCTTGGCAGTGGAGGCAGGACACCTGGTACCTCATCAGTGAAGTCCTCCTGCAGGCAGCGAGCTCTGTGCGGTGTGTGCCACACAACTGGAAGAAGATGACACACACCAAATGATATAGGTTTTATAAAAACGCAAACTAAAAGTTGATGTCTGGCACACAGTGGGAACTTAATAAATTTCTCTAAAATTCATTTATGAACCCCAGTAGCACTAATTAGCAGGTGCTGACTAGGGGTGCTGAAGTGTTCCTTAAAGAAATAAGCTTCTGTGGCGGAGCTTGTATTGGGTAAGCCCCACACCATGCTGTAACTATAATAAAGAATTAAATCACATCCATCCACTCATGTACATACATGCAATTGTATTACACATTTACAGTTGATGTGGCATTTACACTTTTCGGTGATCTGCCACACTGTCACTGTCACTCACAATAGCCTTGTGATCAGAAAATTTCCCTACTTCCATTTTACAGGTGAAGAAACTGAGACATACATTCTGAGTTGTGGCAGAGACAAACCACTCACTGAAAATTGTGTCACTAAATGGCCACAGAATGGAGGCTCAAATTCAGCTCTCCTCAGTCTCAGGCTAGTGGCTTTATTGGAATTTAGGTGGACGTTTTTCTCCAAAGTGGGATGAATTGTGAATTAAAATTATTTATCTACAAAGGACAGCCAAGCAATTAAAAAAGGAACTAAATGCATCAGTTAGGATCCTGGATGTAAGCAAGTAAAACCAACTGTAACCACTCTTAGGGAGAATTATTGAAAGGATATAAAGAGCTTGATATCAATGGATGCCTGAAAGGAGGGGTTTAGGGATTCTGAAGGCCAGTTTGTTGGAAGGAAGAAGCACAAGAACTCTCTCCCTTTAGAAATGGTTGGGTAAGAACTGAAAGGAGGGGGTTAGGGATTCTGAAGGCCAGTTTGTTGGAAGGAAGAAGCACAAGAACTCTCTCCCTTTAGAAATGGTTGGGTAAGAATATTTCAACTCCATTACCCCAACTGCCATGGAAATGACTCCAAACATTTTCTTTATGCTTTTATCACTAGTTCAAGATTAAAAGTCCCAGGAGAGAGTGTCTGATTGGCTGAGCTCAAGTCACAGATCCAGCTCCTGGATCTTTTCTGGGAGTAGGTAGAGAAAGAATCTGCTCTCCCTGTCCTCTCCCAGCCACCAACATCCCGAGCAGGGTGCTGCCACACACAGACCACACCCAGTGAAGAAGGAGTAATTCTCTGGGTGGGCAGGGAGTGGGGGATCCTGTTAGCATTAAGCATAGGAAGATAATTGATTACTGAGCCAATCAAAGTCAGGTGCCTGCTAGTCTGGGTTATAGTTAATCTATTCTTCCAGAGAATTTTATGAGGCTGGGTCCCCTGTCATCATAAGGACCCTTCTTGGAGCTGCTCAGGAAATGTAGTGAAATGTAGGGCATGTAGGACACAGGGCATCCTAGAGCACCTGCCTGACCTGGTGAGATGTGCTGGCCTCAGGGAAGAAGCCATCTCTGGTGTTCCATAAAGGAGTAAGCTTCAATGAAGGCTTGTCTTAATTAAACCCCACTCCACCTTGCAACAGCTGTCATATGCTCTCCCATTTCAGTGCAATTCTCCTTACCATAAGAAGCCACAGCTTATAGCTGCAACAGTGTCCTGAGTAACGAAGAAGACCAAGCTGGTAGGGATCACTTTTGCGTCTAACTTGGATCCTACCATTGTGATCTAGTGCACCCTGGATTGCACCAGCCTATCACCTCTTCTTGCTAAAAGTACGTCTACTTCTTTGCTTCAGGGATACTCTTCACACCTGGAGGTATTTTGGCACCACAGTGGATAAGTGTTAGTTGTGCCCATCTAGCACCCTTTCTTCTTCTTTCTGGAAATAGCCCCTGAGCCTGTGGGAGAGACAAACCACATGATTTCTACTCTCAGACCACATCATTCTCGTGGGTCTTCCTACACCCTTCCTTGATCCTGTCCCAAGCATGGCCAGAACCCAGACAACTCGCATGATCCTTACTTAGTCTTGGCAAAAAATGACTGGTTCAGGACATGGGAATTTTTATGAGACTTATACTGAAAAAATTAAGGAAAAGTAGCTTTTTTACATTCAGTATAAGGATGTTGTCCCGCAGCTAGTGGCAGTCTATTCACCACAGGCAACAGAATGCCTAAGAATGACAGTGACAGACAGAGATGGGGCTGAGAGACAAAGAGTTGACTGTGACCCTCTCTAAGCAATAAGATGCACAGATTCCTGTATCCACTCCTGAATCTATACCTGCATTTTTAATTATGTGAATTGATAATTCGCTTTTCATGCATTGAATTTCTGTCCATGCTTGTTTCCCACAAACAGAAGAATGTAAATCCACTCACTCACTCAGCAAGTATTTATCAAGCATCTACCCTGATGTGCCGGTTCCCCTAATAGGGTGTGAGGATGCTGTAATGTGCAAGGCAGACATGGAGTCTGGACCTGGAGGGAGACATCAGACAAGTAAACACAGATAAATATGCTTGGAATAGTTGTGAGGAGTGCTAGGAGGGCAAGTAGAGAGTGCTATGAGGCTGCAAGGAGGGCCTGTCTGACTGTTCCCTGGACACAGAAGATTATGAAATGTCTGAAGGTAAAAGAGAATGTTGCTATTAGAGACCAATGCAGAACCATCTCCAAAAGAGACCACAGCAGCAAGATGAGGCAGCTTAAGCCCAATTTTACTGGAGTATCTTCCTTTTTAAGGATTCCAAATAGAGACCATAGATATATGCTGAGAATAAGAAAATGTAAGTCTTCCAGAGGAAGGAATAAAGTCCACTCTCTGGACGACAAAATTTCAAGAGAAAATCCTTAGTGAATCCAACGCTGGCCAGTTTGTTTCAATGAAAAACTCCCTGAGCATCTGCCACTGCCCCTGTGTCCCCAGCATGGGGGAGGGCCCTGAAGAAGAAGAGCCACAGAACATCACCACTGTCCTTAGGGTGCTCAGAGTTTGCACCAAAGGAACAACAGGAATGATCCATTTATCCAAGGCCACAGTGTGTGACGCAGACAGATCGTGCTTGAGAACAGTGATTCTTAGCAGAGAGAAAGGAGATGCATGTATTTGAAAAAGCATTCCATACCACATACAACAAATGACAAATATTTGGCTGGTACAGAAACACAGAAGACAGTAAAAAAAAGTGTGGGTTTTATAAAGGTCTAGAAATTCCTCATCTGGAGGAAAGGCCCAGGCTAGTGATAAAGAGTAGTGCTCTTAAATACAAGGGCGTTGGGATTAGAAAGACTAGTGTTCAAATACCAGCCTACTACTCACAAGCTGGAAGGGTTAGGACTCTGGGCATCACCCTCCACCTTTCTGAACATCAGTCACCTCTTTTAAACAACACCAGGCGCAGGGGCTCATGCTTATAATCCCAGCACTTTGGGAGGCCAAGGTGGGAGGATGGCTGGAGTTCAAGACCAGCCTGAGTAACACAGTGAGACCCTGTCTCCACAAAAAAATAGAGGTATGGTGACACACATCTACAATCTCAGCTATTCCAGGAGGCTGAGGCAGGAGGATTGCTTGAGCCTGAGAGTTCAAAGTTTCAATGAGCTATAATTGTGTTACTATTCTCCAGCCTAGGGGACATAGTGAGACCTTGTCTCTAAAACAAAAAAAGACAGAGAGATAATAATACTGCCTGATTTTGAGATAAAAATTTGGAAAGAACTTTGTGTTTTTTGGCACACAGTAAACACTCTTAGCTATTGCCATCATGATCATTTTCTGGGTGGCAGAAATGGGGACTGTGTGGATAGATTTGGCTCTTAAGGACTAACATTGCCTTAATAGCCAAATAATGGTTAACTTCCACAGGGTGTTGACTGTGTACCAGGCGCCATGCTGAGCTCCTACCAGCATTCATCCTCACTCACAGATGGGGAGGCTGCTCTAGTATTACCCCCATGTAACAGATGACAGCACTGAAGTAGAAAGAAGTTAGGTCACTAAGTTAGGCTCAGACAACTGAGAAGTAGCAAAGCAGGGCTTGACCTCATGTATTCTAACTCAAAGTCTCCACACTTTATCTCAAGATAGATCCCTGGATCTGTCCAATGCTGGGAATCACTCTGGAAGCTTTTTCAAACACTGTATCTCAAGGTCCACACTCAGAGTCTTCTACATTCAGTAAATCTTGCAGGAAGCCCAGGACTCAGTAGAGTTATGGTTCTCCTGGTGATTCTAGAGATCAAAGTAATTCAGAAATCCCAACGTTAGAGGACCATGTCCCTGGCAGGAACATGAGCTTCAGAGGAGACAGACTCTTTTCTCCCCTCAATTACCAAAGAATTGTTTTCCTGCAATACTAATTCATTTGGGACCAGGTCTGACTCAGTAGGGAGGGACTCATTCTAGGAGCCAATTCTTTGTATCAAAGTCAAGAGTTTTTTTAGCCCAGACATAAGGGTCACTCAAATATTACTTTCAGTTTCATTATAAGTCACAAGATACAGGATGTGCCCACAGTTCTTTAAAATATCTTAAGCTTCCTCAACTAATGAAGGCTGTCCCTCAGCTATACCTTAATTCATCCCACTCCCTCCTAAAATGTCAAGCTGTCCATTAATAAGCAGCCCTGGTCCCCTAGATCATGGTCAGGCCAAGGACACAAACAATATTCTCCATGTGATTCAAAGCCAAAAGGTCCCATTGTGGTTCTCTGTGCACGCTCAGAGCAGAGGACTGTTTAACTACTTAAGTGGTCTTGTTGTGTGCTCAGCACAGACTCACTACAAGTAAAAGCTCTATTGATTTTCTGGGAACACTTAAAATGAACTTTGCTTTCAGCAGACAGCCTAACCAAGACTAGAGTTGTTCCCTATAGTGCATAAAAAGCATCAGAGCTGAGGCCTGCATACATGTAGCTGTCAGCTCAATCCAAATGAAGCTATCACTTTCACCATATGATCCCAGCAAGTCATTAACGATGTGTGGTATCTATAACCTCAGATTAACAACTCATCCGAGTATGTCCAACAGCATCCAAAGTCAATGAGCACCACGTTAATTCCTGCCATGGATGTACATGCAGTGGAACCATTCAGCTGCTAAACTCATTTCCCTTCTTTTTGGATAATATCCCAGCAGTCACTGCTGCTGCCTACAGCAGCAATAAACCTTGTTTAGACAAGTGTTTGAAGCACATTGTTCACCCAACAATGGAAGGAGAGACGCTGAGCAAAAGCTCCCTGCTTTGACTGATGTGTGATGCAGCCTAAAGTGACATATTGTAAAATATTGAGTTGAAACAATACACATAGCTGGAGTTCTTATGCAAATATCAACATTAGCATGTTCACAGCAATTTCTTCCTTATCTGCTGGTGGTTTTCCTGTGCTATTGCTTTTGCTCCAACCTTCTTGGTAGAGTGCTTTTTGGAACTCCCTCTACTCATTTTCATTGGTCTTTAATATAGATTTTTAATTCTATTCAAGAAGTCTAGGGGCAATGCCCTTTAAAACCCCAAACACCTTATTTTCTGCACAAGGGAAGGTTTGAGGATAAGCAGTGCTATTTTGTGGCAACTTCAGTCTGTGAGATGGATCTCTTCAACAAGTTCATGAACAGGCAGGAACGTGAACGGCCTTTCACCTCCATGCCCCACCCACCTGCCCTAGACTATGTGTTTTAAACAGATTCTCAGAATGTTAAACACTCCACCCTGAATTCCAGATGAACAAGCAAACCATGAAATTAAATATAAGCAGGTGAACTTGGAGCGTATCTACTCTAAGATTTTTCTACCCCTATTTCTGGTTTCTTTCCATAAATGTGTTAAATATAACATGTGTCCTAAACTTACACTTTTGTGCTATTGGAAAAATTTATTCTCTTTTAGTAAGAGTTATTTCCATATTTTTACAATTTATTCCTTGTCTCTATTTTTCCTGGTTAATGGCACATTCAGGATTCACTTTGCAGGGTCTATTTAATCCTCAGTACTGCAGTGATTAAGCACATTCAAGTGACAAACACGTCCTAAGCTTATCCTTTGTGAAGAAGACACAGCCTCTACTCATAAAAACCCAAAATCAAAGTAAGGCATGCATCTCAATCTTCACTCATTCTTCCAAAGGAGCAGCATGTCCTTCACAGCTGTCATCAAATTATCATTTAAGTATCACCATTTTCCAGGATACTGTGGCAACCTCTGGGCTGTAGTTGGTTAGTTTGTTTGGGCTACTAGAAGACAAGAATAATATGTAGGTTGCAGGCAAAGGTGGTTATTGGTATTAAAACCAGAATAATAAAGAAATAGAAAAGAAAAGAAATGAGAGGAGTATGGGTGGTGGTTTACCACGCTTCCTCCCTCAACTCCCTCAGCAGGCTTCCGTTTTTATTTAGAAACCTTTATGGCTCTGGAAGGCCCAGACTCCAGCAGCAGAGTGTGTGACCTCAGCTGAGCTCAGCCGCACATTCCATCCACCTGGTCACAGTTCAGGAATAAGTAGATATTTACAAAAGGATGTAAGTTTGGCTATAAATGGGACAGAGAGTAAAAATAAACAGTTGCTTAAACAAGATCAAGATTTATTTCTTTATCATATAAAACTCGCGTTGGGTCTCTGGAGTCGTCAGGGCCCAAGCGCTTTCCATCTTGTTGCCTTCCCCCACTGTCTGTGTGGTCCTGAGGTTACTTACACTAGAAAACTTGCCATGTGTTCTCTCCTTTACTTTAGGGATGGAACACCAAAATCAATACAATACTTAACTTACATCTTGTTAGCTAGAACTTAGTGACACAGCCACACTAGCCACAAAGCAATGTGGAAAATATAGTCCTTTTTTAAGGCATATACATGTCTGACTAAAATTCCATTACTAGAAAAGAAAGGGAGAATAGCCTCTTCCAAGCACATGGCCTAGACTATTCCAGAGCCTCAGGTTTGACTTGGTATCCAGAAAAACAGGTGCATCTTTTCCCTCTTGGTGGATGGTTTGCTGAGCATTGCTAGCCATTTGTACAACCATAAAGAAAGCAGTCTTAAGATGAAGCTGACACAGAGAAGAGCAAGCAATCCCAGAGAAAAGTACATCAATACGGGACGATATCACAGACTTCTAGATCAACCATACCTGAAGCTGTTCTCTATTGCTAGACTTATTACTATGTCAGCCAGTAAATTCTTCTTATTTTCTGAAGCAGCTTGAATTAGGATTTTCCTATTTGCAACAAAAACATCCTAAGATATAGAGTGAGAAAGGGACAGAGAGAAAGATAAATGTAGAGAGAGAATAAGAAAAAAGTACAGAAAGAAACCAGAAAGCCAATAACCAAAAATCTTGACAAAAGTCACTCTAAGATACATAAAGGGTATAATGGAAGTATTTAAAACAGACAACATAATTGTTATCAAAAGCAGGGACTGGTCCAAATATTACCAAACTTCTTAGGACAGAAAATAGATGACAAAACAATACTAAAGTAGTAAAATTTTGGGAACCAAAAACATTTGTACCCTCATAATATTTTGAAATTTAAGAAAAAAGAATATAAATGAAGAAAAAAAAGTAGGAGAGAACAGCTAAGAAATACTGTATAACATTTCAGATAATTCTTTCCAAACTGCTAGTATGAATTTAACTCAATTGTCACATGATCCTCTTTTCCACCTGTTTCCCTAAAAAGAAAGTTTGTTGGGTAAGATAATGCCTGGAATATAAAAGCCTTATTTGATTAGCAATTTCTCTAGATCAAAGCTTTGAGTATATGCCCTGGCCTTGATTCTTTAGCCAATTCTACTGTGGTGGTCAATGTGAGGCCTCGAAAACTAAATTTATAATCTTCCAAGTATTTAGTCTAAGTCTCCTTCAACTCTTAGCCTTGAGGACAAGACCAGGCAATTACAACCCTTCTGGATTTTATTTTAAGATAATCATCTTAAGATAATCATCAGGAAGTTATTCAGCAAATTTTATAGTACAAATGTGGATGAAATGGGAATAATTTTTACAAAACAAAGAAAAGTTTGTTTTTACTATAAGATAACTCAAAGCTGAGTAAGACAACATGTTTTAGAAAATGAAAAGTTAAAAGATGAGAAAAAATAAGATGGAAAATGTTGTGTTATTCATAGTTACATAGGAATTAGAGGCAGAGTTGGAATTAAAATTCAGACCTACTTGTTAGAACAGATATCCCACCCAAAATTCTTTCCATTTTATTGATGTCTAGAGTAAGAAGAGATATATTAGAAGGGGCAAGTGCTGAGAGATGTGTGGATTAAAATTGGTATTCTCCTACTACAATGACTCATTCAGATTAAAAAACAAAAGCTGGGCACTCCAGTAAATATTTTCATATTTTATTTTGCCTGTGAGCTAGGTGGAGGGATAGAGCAAGACTATTAAGAGTGTAGGTTATGCAGCAAACATTTGTCATTCATCCCACAAATATTGCCTTTACTATGTGCTATGATCTATGAATGCTGAGGCGGTGGCATTAAATAAAACAACCCCACCCTCCTGAAAAAATGCTATCCTCAGAGACCTTAGATTGTGTTAAATGAAAGGTGGGCTTACAAATAACATATCTAACAGAGGAAAATAAAGCATCAAACACTAGCGACCATTATCCTAAGCAAAGTACCTAAAGAATGAAAAAATAACCACCACACGTACTCTCTATTAAATCAGAACTACACAATGAGCACACATGCACATAGAGCAGTGATTCTCAACCTGTGGGTCACAACCCCTTTGTAACAATGAAAATACATCCTGTATATCAGATGTTTACATTATGATTCATAACAGTAGCAAAATTATAGTTATGAAGTAGCAGTGAAAATAATTTTATTGTTGGGGGGTCACCACAACATGAGGCACTGTATTAAAGGGTTGTGGCATTAGGAAGGTTGAGAACCACTGGCATAGAGGGAAGTAAAACTCAGTGGAAATCAAGCAGGGGTGGGGGAAAGGGTGAGCAAAAATCTGACAGGTACAACAAACACTATCTGGCTGATGGGCACCCTGGTAACATTGACTCAAGCATTACAAAAGTGATCCATGGAACCAAAAACATTTGTACCCCCATAATATTTTGAAATTTAAGAAAAAAGAAAATAAATGAAGAAAAAAAGTTGGAGAGTTAGGAAAAGACTGCCTAAGAAGGTAAGACATCTACAACAGAGGAAGGAATAGGTGGTTCCAACAAACTCTGCTTTCCAAGATGCCTCAGGAGACTTCCATTTACACCCGATTGACTAACTTCGTTGATGGTCATTGTACAAGGCAAGGACATAGTTTAAACCAGAGATTTTCAATCCATATGTTCTAAGGCATACTGGTGTACCATGAGAGGGTCTTAGGTCTTTAAGATATTTAAAAACCACTAAGTTACTTTCAAAACATGTTCAAAGCACAGTAAGTATATTCTTTTTCTTTTTTACTCTTCTTTTTTTAACCTGTACAAATCATTACTTTATTTTAATATTACAGTTTACTGTTCTTCCTAATTGGCAGTTACTACAGTACAGATACTGACAATCACAATCAATATAATTCCCATCATCATATATAATAGGTGTTTCTTCTTCTTCCATCTCAACAACGAATGACAAATAAATTGTTTTTGTCACATATTAATTTAGAATTCTTTCAGCAAAATCACCAAAATAAAAACCAAACAATTAATAGAATAAGCATGCATAACAATCTCAAGGTTAGCACTATTAAGACATATGGATACAATATTTTCATATTCTCAAAGGTCTGTATATTTTTGGAGGGGCAGTAAATAATAGGGTATTAAAATTTAACACTGTTTTAACATTTTAAAACTCTAACAATGCAGATCATCTTAATGTGATAAATAAATGCTTCGTGCACAGCATTGTATTGTTGGAAGCTTTTCCCTTTTGGAGGTTCCCTTTATCCTTCTTCCAGTAATTGGGCATCCAATCCCAACAGGTTCAGGTAGATCCATGAGGTCATTCCTCTTCATTCCATACTGGTAAGCGCTCTGGAGGAAAAACAGATTCCAATTTCTGCCAGCACTCTGGAGGCCACAAGATATATGTAGAAGGGGCATGCAAAAGTCCCAGGGAAATGTCATGGTGATACCAGGTTCCTCCACTCAGGCTGGACAGGGCCCCCCTCCCCTATTTTCTAGGCCTGGATGAGCTCAGAAATCAGTCTTATCACAGACCTCATCTCTTTTTTTTTTTAATCAACATAATGTAAGGGTATCATGGAAGTTTATAGGCCCAAGTGTGCCGTGAGATAAAAAGGTTGAAAAACACTGGTTTAAACCAATCATGATTCCCATCCTCCATACACCTCCACCCTTCCCCCCACCCCCAAGTTACTGCTCAACGAAAATCAGAGTTCTGTTTTTCAAAGAAAAGAATGTCTGTACCATTCTTAGGCAATTGATAGACTTTTGCCACGTAGGGTGAGATTATAGAAAAGCATCCATAAGCATGTTTGTTGGTTCCACCCTTACCAGGCTAAATCCATCCCAAGTGAAACACCTTCATGATAACAGAGTTCATGATAATTGATTAACTTCCATGTGAGAGATTCAAAAATTGTAGGTGAGCCACTGGCAAATGTCCACCTGCCCAGGAGGAAATTAACCTTGTTTACGTGATTCCCCAGAGGCAGACAAGAGAAATTTGGCCTCATCTTGCTGAAGGCTCTTAGGGAAGCAACCAATAAAACTGCTTGGCCATTCAACCACTATGTACTGTCACTGCCCCTGTACACAGCTAGTCTTATGTCCCTCACTATATGACTGGCCTGTTCAGAATGTTCCTTCACCATAACTCAGGAGACCACATCTTAACCCAGGGAGGTAGCACCAAATGTTCTCATGTTTCCAAATGAGACATATACACACCAACATTTTTCATAGAATAAATCACTTTTTAAAATTGTTTTTCAAAATTTATTTTTTTAGTAACTACTTTCCATTCCTGTGGGACCAGACTCCAGAGATGTATACTATAATAAAAAAAAGTTCCAAAGGCACAAGACAGACATCAAAAACCATGAATCTTCTTTTCAGAAGACTCAAATGGAAGCACAATTTAAGGAAATCTAATGCTTTTGAAGAAATCTCCTTACTATTGAAGTCATGAGGTATTAGGAAGGACAAAGAGCACCAGAATCCTCAAATTCTAAACCCATCTCCAAAAATAAGCCCTCAGGTATGAAGCAATTAATTTATGTGGGACTGATATATTTCCTGCCAATACTATGAGTTTGGGTGGTGTGCATGTTGTTGACAAAAAAATGCAATATGTTGTATGGAAATGCTTTCCAAATAGTCATGTTTTATGATGTGACTGGTATTTAAGAGATACTACAATGCACAATTTACTGTCATCTTATTTGAGCCCAATCTACAGGGAGGTCACGTTGTCACCATTGAATAGCTTGGGAAGTTGGGGGCCAGAAGATATAGACAGAAAATCATGGAACCAGAATTCCAATTTGGATTTGAAGAGCTCTTTCCACCAATAACATATTATTACTTTCAGTTCAGAATCAATCTCTCTCTCCAAACACACACACACACACACACACACACACACAC
>CAUYON010148433.1:0-30269 GCA_963573935.1 Arctocebus calabarensis
AAACCAGAGATGCTGGCGTGGATGTGGAGAATTGGGAACACTTCTACATTGCTGGTAGGAATCCCAACTAATACATTCCTTTTGGAAGAATGTTTGGAAAATACTTATAGATCTAAAAATAGACCTGCCATTCATCCTATAATTCCTTTACTAGGTATATATCCAGAACACACATCATAATAAAGATATGGGTACCAAAATGTTTATTGCAGCCCAATACATAATTGCTAAGTCATGGAAGAAGCCCAACTACCCATGGACCCACGAATGGATTAATAAATTGTGGTACATGAATACCATGGAATACTATGCAGCCTTAAAGAAAGATGGAGACTTTACCTCTTTCATGTTTACATGGATGAAGCTGGAACATATTCTTCTTAGCAAAGTATCTCAAGAATGGAAAAAAATGTATCCAATGTACTTAGCCCTAATATGAAGCTAATTTATGGCTTTCATATGAAGGCTAAAACCCAATTAAAGCACAAGAATATGGGGGAATAGGCAAGGGAAGGGAGGGGAGGGGGATGGATGGGTGCAGGGAGGGCAATTGGTGGGATCACACCTACAGTGCATCTTAGAAGGGTACAGGTGAAACTTACTAAATGTACAATACCAATATCTACATATACTGATTATGAAAATGTCATGAAGGCTATGTTAAACAGTGCAATGAAAATATTTCAGATTGTCTATGAAGTCAGCACATTGTGCCCCATGATTGCACTAATGTACACAATTATGATTTAATAAAAAATTAAAAAAAAAACACTGGCAATTGCTAAAATAAGGACTTTTCAATTTCAGAGTAAGGACTTATATTTATATGTATATTTCAGATTTAGGTTTTTCCTTTTATATTTCAGTTCATCAGTTTTGTTTTGTTATTTATGTATTTATTTGTGGCTAAACAGTTGTTAAACACATATCAGTAAACCACTACTGAAAGGTCATTTGTTCATGGTCTTTTAATCTATAAATACAGGGTTAGAAATGTAAAATGTGGCTTCTGGTTAGGTATGGTTAATAGACTACCCAAGTTTATCTTTCCTCCTTTCTAAAATATTACACACACAAACACATACACATACCCCACAGTAATGAAATAAATAAAATAAATGTGAAAAAAGGAAGGTGAGAAATCAAAGCCAGAAAGAGGTCAAAAATTCTCACAAAACACACAGTAAATGAATGGTTGTAACTTTCCTAGCTGAGTGGAAATGACCATACCCAACTTTCTCATTGACTTCATTCTGTTGCCTGAAGTCTTATTGATAGTAAATTTAATTCAATGCTTTATGAAACAAATTAAACAGATTTGGCATAGCTTCTATTGATGAAATTAATCAGAGTGGCTGATCAAGTCTGGTATCAAAAGACACCAATGAATAGAAGTTATAAGAAACAAACATAAAGACACAGACCAGAAACAAGGCCAAAGGTCATGAATATGTCACAACTCAGAGAAGGAAGTAGTATGTAGTGAAATATTCATCGTCTTGCTGTATTGGTGGCGAGTAAAGAAGTGAGGCTGCCAGAGCCTTTCACCTTTTCTTTTTCTTAAATGGCAGGTACCCAGTCACGTAAAGGGAATATCAAGCTAGATATTTCCTATTTATAGGTGTTGTTTAGTGTTTGAGCACCATCTCCCACTGGTTCATGGTGTAGAAAAGAGGTGGATATTGTTAGGAGGCAATTCTTCATGAATTCTTCCATTTTCCATGTCTGTGAGCAGAGCCACTTTCTCTCCATTTTCTAAGTTATCTTTTCAAGGATACTTATAACATAAACAGCATTGGAATATAGGATAGTGCTTTCCACCAAGAGAAAGGGAAGGTTTTCTTACTTTCCTGTGTGATAAAAATTATGTCTATTTTCAGAGCAAAGGGCAGGAATGGTTCCTTCACATTATAAATGATTTGGGATCTCTAATCCCAGGGACAGTTCTCCTTTTGCATAGACATGTTCAGACATTACCTAAACTTTAACTGCACTGTCTTTATCAAAACTGGGACATGGGAGATCAGCAACAACAACAAAAAAAGTTGATCACCTAGCCATTGCTATTACTAAATCACAACATCCTTTGTCTCTGAAACAGGAGTCTCATGTCTTTTGCTAGCATACATGAAAAGTAGTGCACTAATTTGTTAGCATTCAAATAGTATAAAATTTCATACAGGATTTTAAAAAATCATTAAAAATAGTTGCTATGTGAAAGAACTATCTTAATAGACTCATCCCTGTTAATTGCACACAAGTAATATGTGATACTTAGATTAATCATAGGCTTAGGAGAATTTAAAAAGGGGTACTAAATAATCCATATGTATTATCTATGTATTTTAGATATCAAGAATATTGGCTTATATAATATCACTTTCAAAAACCTGTGAATACCTACTAAAAATAAACCCATTCAAACCTAAAGATACATTGAGTATATTACATCTATCCTAAATCAAATTTCTTCTTCACTGATAAAACTTGGGTTTAGAAATCCTATGAATTAGATTCTAAGTTTCACCTTAGATATTCTCTGCCTCTCCCCCAATTTACACTGTTTTTATTTATGTCTTCAGGATATTAAATACAGTTGCAAGTCTCAAAATGTACTAATAATTTATAATTGAACTATATTGGCATATGGTGTTCAATTATCACATCTACAACATTTAATTTATTTGTCCAGGGCAGTATTGTAAGCCTTTTATTAAAAACTCCAGAGAATATGAATCATGTCTATATGGTAGTCGTTATGGAGGTTTCTTAGAATTTAAAAATATTCCTTCATTAAAGAAGTTTTAATCAGCATTTCTTCTAGATTGGGATAGTCACAGTTAGAATATAGCTTGAGAAAGATACAGATAGAGTGAATGAAGAATCACAATTTGTAAATATTAGTGAAGAAGTAAAAAGTACAAATGCAAATAAAATATCAGACAAAGAGACCAGTAAATTCCAGAGAAGTCTATGATGGGAAGAGGTGACAGTGCAGGTGGCCTGAGGTAGACATGGTGTACACCATGTTTGGATAATCCCATTTTATAATTTTGATGTTCTGAACAACTCCACATATCACCTTATTCACTTTACCAAGTCTTTGCAAACACTCAATGAGTTTCAGTTTAAATACAGCACACAGATGTTTACATTCAGTAGAGAGAGAAACTTGAGAATTTTCATCAGGATATACAAAAATTGAGTCTGGAAGTTTGTGGTCTAACAAGTCCTCCTACTCAAAAAGCAAAAGCTTTTCAAGAGAGGACAAAGGATTGTGAGGTTTCAGAGACAATGAGAAACACTGCACCCACCCAAACTAATCAATGCAATCTTTTTGGTCACGCCAAATAGGCCAAGACCAGATTTACGTGCTTACTCAACTTGGTGTCACACAAAAGAAAGAGTTGTTTATTTCAATAACTACACATTGGAATTCATGGTTTTGGTATTTTTCGAGACGTCAAGATAGGGCCCCGATAAGCAAGTCCTTGTTCCTATCAATGGAAATTTTTTCCCCTAGAGTTTACAACATTTTAAACTATAATTTTCCTTTTAGTTTATAGTTTTTCATTCTCTGTTATTTATGCAATAAAAGTCATTGATCATCTACTGTAGTTAAAGTACTGTGCTCATCACAGGGACAAAGAGATGAATAAAACAAAATCCCTGCCCTAAAGGAACTTGAAGTGGGCAGTTTTCTTTGGAAACAGACCATCACGGAAGCAAACACATATTGCCACTCCAACAAAAATATTTAGGTTGTTAGTTGGTCCAGCTTACCACATTTATTACTCAATTTCACCTATCAGAATGAAGATATGTTATAAATTTATGTACATATAATTCTACTACATTTTTGAAAGTGAAGCAAAGTTACAAGTGACTCGGCTCATTCTTGTTATCCATTTTTATTAAATTGTGTGGTACTAATGTTACAAAAACTAAATGGGATTAAAAATGAATAATAATAATGTGTGGTTTTTCTATAACCACTGTCATCCCTGTTCTCCAGTCATTCACCCACTACTTTGATTGATTGTCCTATTCTGCCTCTGTCAAGGAGCTGCCAAGTCAATCTCATCTTATGGTGAATTCATTGCCATTATAAGCTTTGCATTTATTTTCAAATGAATTCAGGGCAAGTAACCTAAGGAAAGCTTCAGACAGCATGGCCAGGAAAAGAGATAGACAGGATATTGAAGAATCATCCTGCTTTCATCTCCAACAGCATCTGACAGTCAACAAATTTATTTATTGTTGGGGTTCATCCTAAAAAAGTTGCCTCTGTTGTCACACATGGGGCAATTATTACATTGAGATATCAGCCCATAGACAAACCACAACTAAGAAATATGCACCAGATCTGATCTTAAACCACACGGACAAAAATGGAAAGATCATATTGTCCTTTGCTTCAGACAGAAAAGCCACGTTATATTCATTCATATGAGATCTTTACTTAGTATCTAAAGCAGCGTGGGATGGGAAGAGAATAAGCAAAGGCAATCTAAATCCTAAAAACAAGCATCTAATTTTCACCATTTATTACAAATCTTACCATCTCCAAACTTATTTTACAAAAGTTTAGATACTCACTTCAACCAAATTAAGGTTTCTGGACCCCTTTCCCATCGTTTCTCTCCAAGACTCTTAACTTCTTCCCCTTGTGAATTATTTCAGTTGCTTCTTTCACAGGCAATACTCCCCAAAGCCCAGCACTCTATGTTTTTGACAGTTCCCAGTCTCCAGTCCTTTTGCAGTGCCCATTTAGAAAAACTTCAAATTTGTTACCAACAAGAAATCCACTTTCTTGCTTCTTACATTCAGGAAATAAGGAGAAAAATCACTTATTGTGAAAATTGTTTCCCTACAAATTTGTGGTTTCTGGCCTCCCCTGGGCCTACAATGTTTCACTGACCCTTGTCTTTGCCCTTCCTTCCCGCTCACTCATCTGTCCATTTCAAATTTTCACAGCTCGTCTTAGGAGGCTGCTCTGCCCCACTTGTCATGGCCCCAGCAGATGATTTCTTCCTAAATACATCCTTACCATGCTCTTGACTGCTCATTTCACAGTGAGCTTCCTGAAATGTAATCCTTGCCTTTCTTTGCCCTGTTACTGTTTGGAAGTCAATGATCATTCTTTCCTGGATTATTGTGATTTTCCAACTGATCTCCCTGCCTGCACTCTCATCTTCTCTGGCATGAGTCCCTTCACGTGCAGCATATCCCTTCACTCTAATCCTACTTCCATATGCTGGCAACTCCCAAAGCCCTAACTCCTGCCCTGACCCACCTCCTAAAATACAGGTCCACAGTTAACCAGCTCCTGCAGATCTCCCAATGGACACTCTGCAGACTTCATGTTTCTAGTATACCAAAACCTGAACTTTTTAATTTCCTGCCATGAAACTTACTCCATCCCCACACTAAGTTATTGAATTCACGGTGCAAGTTAGAATCTGTTAATCAGGCCGGGCATGGGGTGGGCTCACACCTGTAATCCCAGCACTCTGGGAGGCCAAGACTGGTGGATTGCTTGAGCTCAGGAGTTGGAGACTAGCCTGAGCAAGAATGAGACCCCATCTCTACTAAAAAAAGAAAAAAAAAAACCCAGCTGGGCATAGTGCCAAGTGCCTGTAGTCCCCGCTACTTGGGAGGCTGAGGCAAGAGGATTGTTTGAACCCAGGAGTTTGAGATTGCTGTGAGCTATAACACCATGGGCAACAGAGTGAGACTATGTCTCAACAACAACAACAAAAAGAATCTGTTAGTCATTTTGAGTTGCTTCCTCTTACTCACTAACCTCCCCCAAATGTCAAGCGCATTACTAAGCCTTGTTAATGTATTTCCCAAGTATTTCTTGAATATCCTATCCTTTTCTCTGTAATCATTTCTCACTGATATTCAAGTCTTGGTCATTTTTGGTCAGGATTAGATAGGATTGTGAACATAGCCTACCAACAATTCTCACTTCCTTGTCCTCACCCCCCTAGGGATGTGTCTTCCCTACCAACACCAGAGCAGTATTTCCAAATCTACATAGATGATTCAGTATGGAAAGACTGGACTTCTTTGATACAGCTTCTCATTATTTACAGTTCTATAAAAAATAAAAAGATAATGTAAAACTGGTATTTAAGATGGATGGTAAAGTAACACTAGAATTTAAGAAACATTCAGAAAAAAATCCTTACTAATGCAACTACCAGAACCTGAGGAAGCCTGCCCACCAGAAAGAAGAGGAGGAAAGAATAGATGCTTGTTGAGTATTTATGGCATGTCAAGTTATCTAGTTTTGATCAGAAATGTACTAATGAGAGGGGACTCCACTATATCCTTAATGGTCAGTATAAGACATAAGTGTAGATTTGGGGAAAAGATAAAGTGTCTCTTCTCACTTCTACCTCCCAGGCCCATCATAAGGAGCTCCCATCCCAGAATTGAAAGCTCTGGTCTGAGCTGGCAAACTTTCAGAAACTGGGCAGGAAATAGAAGATGGGCATGATAGTAATGGCACATTTAATTGTATAACATATACTCCTTACAAGTCAATGATTGCAGACATAAGCAGAGACAAAAATCTGAGAAAGGAGGATATATTAAAGATTGCAGTTTTCAATGTACAAGCATGCTCAAAATGACACACAGCAGGCAGTGCAATATAAAAGTAGATCACATCTTACATAAATGATACTATATAAATAATTGCAGTAGTAAACACTGGGAAAGAACACCCTGCACAAATCAGCCTTTATAAGACTAAGTCTAAGAAGCAGATGTAACTATCACTAAAGTAAACAGACACTGTAGCCAAAGGGAAATGCACACCTCCTGTGTTGACAAACACCAAACATGAATAAATATAAAAATAAAACAAACAATAAAGAAAAAAACAAAACATCTAAAGAAAAACATAAATAATGACAACCTACAAAGGTCGCATTAAATCAAACTTCCAGTAGAGGAAAGAGACCTTGAAAAAAATAAATTTAAAATGTATATGTAATTAGGATAAAATATTTGTTATTGAAAAAATAATTTATGAAGTAGAAGAGAGATCCATAAAGGTAAGATGATGACCAGTAGAATCACAGAAAAGCGATATGGATGAAATCAGAAATTATTTCTTTTTTAAGCTGAAATGGAATAACAGAGTTCAAGTCCACTTTAGATGCAGTAAATGACACTATTTACACTGTGGTAAATGAAACTAGTCATCCAGTGAGAATGTTTAAAATATTCTCCCAAAATAATGCAGAAAAAGAAAAAAAATCCTAAATGATAGATATGTAGAATAAGTAACAAAGATCTAGATAAGCAACAATAGTTAACACAAAGCATGTTTCAAAGCACTTCAGATACATTTAACACATTTATCTTCCTCAAGAGCCCATCCCGGTATTTATAAATATAAAAATTGAGTAGAAAGGGTAAAATGACTAGTCAAAGTCGAAAGAAGCTAGTAGGGAGAGACAAAAGATTACAACCCAGGTCATTAAACATCAGAGTTTGCTGTTAATGACTTTGCTATGCTATAATTCCCCTCAAAAAAGAAAAAGTATCCAATGTATACACCCCTAATATGAGACAAATTCTTTACCGTTCAAGTGAAGGCTACAACCCATTTATTGCACAGGAAGACGGGGAAAGGGGAGAGGGAGGGAAGGGGAGAGAGAGGGTGGGGGGAGATGGGACAAAGGGTGAGATCACACATATGGTACATATTCGAAGGGTCAGGAGAAAACTTCTAAATACGGATCAAAAATGTTTTCATATAGTAAACGAGAAAATATCATGAACGGTATGTCAATCAGGTTGATAAAATACCTCAGATTGCATGTGAAGCCCCCACACTGTACCCCATGGTTGAACTAATGTACACAGCTATGATTCAATAAAAAATAAATAAATAATAAAAAATAAAAAATAAAAGCGATGTTTTGCTGGAGAAACTCCTAATCTGGAATCCTGTAATTGCTTAATCTCTAAAGTAATCCTTTGGTCCCTATAACCACAATAACAAGGGGGCTTCTTAAAGAATATTGCCTTTCGTGGACTCTCTTTCCATTAGTCGTGACCATAGAGGGAAATGATTAAGGAAAAGAATGCCAAAAACTTAACAGTCACCAGAATAGAAAGTCAAAAACAAATACATCTTACTAGTCCTACTGCATAGAGAATGGCATATTCTCTGGAGTTGTCCCCTCTATGTTGCTTATCTTTTTCCTGCTTTTACAAACGGGAATTTTTGTTGTATCTATTCTTCTTTTCCTGTATCATCGTCTCTTGAATGGGTTGGAGATGCTAAAATTAGTCCCAATGCCTACAGGTTTTAGAACCTCAAGCTGCCATGTCTTACCTGAGAGATAAGTGTTCTTCAAGTTCATTTGTGCTGTAACAGAACACCACAGCCTGGATAATTTACAAAGAACAGAATTGATTTCTCACAGTTCTAGAGGCTGGGAAGTCCAAAATCAAAGCACCAGCAGGTTTCTTCTCTGATGAGAGTCTGGACTCTGCTTCTAAGATGGCTCCTTATTGCTGCATCTGTGAAGGGAAGGTTTGCTGTGTCCTCATGTGGCAGAAGGCAGGGAGGCCAACTTGCCAGAACACTATGCGAAGCCTTATTAAAGAAGAAGCCCTCATGACCTAATTACCTCTTAACAGCCCCACTTCTTAGTACCATCACATTGGAAATACTTGAATTTTGGAGGAGGACATGTTCAGGCATATTACCCAAGACCCTGAACTTGGTAATGAATGCCATAGTTGGGTGATAGTTTGGAGCACTTCTTTTGAAGAAGGTGAGTATATATGTGATTACACATGGGTTTACTGCTTTTTTGGGTAGCAGATGGAATTTTACATGTATACAGAATGCAAAGTGAGTGTGGATTGTGAAGTCTGGGGGAATCAATTATGGAACCTCACCCCAGCCATAGAAATTGGTCCATGATGGGACTCGAGCTGGGTTCATCAAAGTTACTAGGTTCTTTCTGCTGGAGCTTATGGGGAAGGTTTCTCTTTGTTCTTTGGTTATAATCAGGAATAATATAACCTCAAAGCTGCTGGAAGGCAGGGTCCCTGGTACCCCCAAAAGAGCATTTGTGCAAAATAGAAAAATGTGCCTCTGCCTCAAATTAATCTATTGATTTTTGATAGAAAAAAAAAAAAACTTGAGCACCATTTACTGGAAATTTTCCATAATGAACATACGAATCTTTGCTATCTGTGCTATGATTTATAACCTTAGATCTGCACTTGTATGTGGCAGCTCCACTGATAACCAGTCTCCTACGACCTACGGAAGTTTGACCCAAAGATTCCAACACCTCCGAAAAGAAGTGGATTGAGAAATCTGAGAAACTCCTGCAGGCTTCAAGTTTGAGGATCCAATTCCAAAAGTCTCCAATGCTCACCTGGCTCATACATTTCTTTCTTCTATTCCATAAATAATTCTAAACACTTTGCAATATGTTTTTTTCCCCCTTAAGCTAGTAGCTAGTTCAAATTGAGGTTTTGTTCCTTAAAATCAGGAAGCCATCTGTCAAATATATTCCGTTTTACTCATTACCTAGCCATATGAGCTTAGCTAAGTCATTTCACTTCTATGAGCCCAAGACTCCTGAGCTATAAATTGAGCAACAATTAAAAGTGGAAAAAACATAAAGATAAACTTGTGTGAACGGGCTTTGAAAATACAAAACTGCATGATGGAAGGAACTCCAAGGTGACAATGAAAATGAGAATGAGGATGAAAATTCAGACAGAGCAAGAGAAATGCAAAATTGATTCCCTTTTTCTTTTTTTTTTTTTTTTTTGCTTTTCTGTCTTTATTCCCAGCATGGGGTAAAGGGGCCAGTTAATGTTCAGGAAGAAATAGAAGACAGAGAAGAAAACTTCATAAATTCAAGTCAGAATCAAAAGGCATAGGAAGGCTCTGCACCCATAGCACAGTGATTACAGCACCAACCACATACCCCAAAGTTGGTGGGTTCGAACCCATCCTGTTCCAGCTAAACAACAATGACAACTGCAACAAAAAATAGCCAGGCATTGTGGTGGGTACCTATAATCCCAGCCACTCGGGAGGCTGAGGCAAGAGAATCACTTAAGCCCACTTAATCACTTTGAGGTTGCTGTGAGCTGTGACACCGTGGCACTACCAAAGACTCTGTCTCAAAAAAAAAAAAAAAAAAACACATTGGAAGATGAATTGTGCCTCTGTGAATAAGGGGCTTAGAAATCTGTCCTGACCTCTTCCAATAGGAAAAATTTAATATGGATAACCAGGCAAGTAACAAGTATGTTCCATAACCATGAAAATTAGTCCCTATCCAAAATCAACAAATTAAGTACAAAATCTAAGACATCTGTGTTCATCATCACAGTCTATTTAATCAGCTACCTATTATATATAAGAGGGTCTTCGCATACCAATAAGTTCATGAAAAAAATACCAAGATCATTTTCAGAAACAAAGGAATAAATGCAATTTAACTATTACTAACCCAAGTCAAAGTCACCTATGCTAACCAAATACTTCTAGTGGAGACAAAAGTCAGTTAAACAAGAAATCTGATTGAAAATAGAGGGCTCAACATAGGGCACAACCTGCTAATTTACTGATTATTGGACATAAGAAGAAACCAGTATTAACCTTTTCTTTATTGCAACAAAGGAGGCCTGTTCATTGTCCATGATGAACCTATCTTGCTCTGTAAATCTACCTTTCTCTTCCTCAACAAAGTTTACTTCATGCTTTCAAGAAAAAGAAGAAACCAGTATTCTCTGTACTTTGAAATGCCAGACTATGCTCTTTTACCAGAATGATCCAATATATTTCATTCTGACCTTTTCCTTATTTTGCCATACTTTAACTAATTCATCTGAGCTTGTCAGATTAATTAATTAACCAGCAAATCTTTATTAAGGCTTACAGTTTGTAAAGCCTTGGGCTAGACAGTTTAAGGCCTATGAAAATGAGTAAAGATATGGTTCCTGCCTTCATGAAATGTAAAATCTAGGTGGGGAAGGAAAACACCGCATATGGAAGTGGAACCTGCTTAGTTCATTTATTGGTTAATTCACTCATTGATTCATTCAATATTTAGTCAATACTTAGCCACCAGAAGAACAAAATAAGGCAAACATGGCCCCTACCCAATAGAGGCTACAGTCTACCCAGGAAGAGAGACATTAAATACATTTAATTCAACCAGTAATCAATGCTGTCAGGGAAAGTTACATAATACCTTCAGTACAAAAGTATTTTTTCCCTGAGAAAGTCACATGTAAATTGACAATCAAAGAGAGGTAGTTAGCCGGATGAAGAGAAAGGAATCAAACATTTTGAGTAAATGAAGGAACATGTAAGAAGAAACTGTAATACTTAAAGCACTGGAACTAATTAAAAGGAGAACAGAGAGACGGAAGCACAGGAAAGGCAGGAGAACAGGTCAAGATGCAAAAAGAAAACTGGATGGGGCCACATCCTTTCAAAGGCTGAGTTAAGGATCTTATCCCAATAGCAATTAGAAACCAGTCAAGGTTTTTAGCAGAGGAGTGTCAATCACATTTGCATTTTATAAAGATCAGTCTGGTTCCTATGTCAGGAATGAATTGAAGGTTGGCAAAAGAAGATCTAGGAGCCAGTCAGAAACATATATTCCATGCTATGAACATCTGGCTGCAAGTGGCAAGTCACACCAATAGCCACCACCTCACTGTCAGAACCGCAGTCCTTTCCTGTCCCTTGCTGACATCATCAATCCTACAGGTTAGAAGGAAAAGCCTACCAGGTCCCCTAAAATGAAACTCAGAGCACACTTCCCCATAGAAACAATGCTGTAAAAGGCAGTTAGGTTCCACAGTTTAACTTTTTAGTGACTTTGCTTTTTATTCACAAGTAGTTTTATAATTAAGAGCGACCTACTACATTTCAAAAGACTCCCGGAAAAAGGTTATGAAGATACTGAGTGGGTTTACATATTAGAGGCAAAAGAAGCTAAAGCTGCTTCCAGTATACCAAAGGCTTTAATGCAGATAATGAACAGATACCAAGAGGGTTAGTTTTATTATGCTTATCATGTCAAATTCTTGTCCATGCGTGGAAAAATCAATGAAGCCACAAAGTGTTAGAAAAGGCAGAGAGGGGTGGGATCCAGTGGGAGATAAGTGAGCCTCAGAGCAGGAAGGCTGACCCAAATAGCACTTGGGTCCAAATTGGATAAAGACTCCTCTGCCTCTGTGAAGTGGCAGCAAACAGAGCATAGCATAGTGAAGAGAGAACAGGCTAAAGACTTCGGTCCCCACACCACCTGATGGGGTCTCCTTAGCAAGGGATAATCTATACAGTGTGTAGCAGCCCTGGCCTCGGAGAGAAGGCAAGATGGCAAGTTCTCTGAGATAAAGCAAGCAAGACAAGCAATGTGTGCCACAGGGACTCTGGATCCACATTATGAATTATTTTGAATCCTGGTTTATTGGCTGTGTGTCTGTGGGTAAATTATTTGACCTCTCTGTCCTTTGGTTTTTCCATCTATAAAATGGGAAAAATAATAGTACCTATCTCAAGGTTGTTACAAGAATTAATATTTGGTATACAGTAATCATCATTAACTTAGTGTTAATTAAACAAAATCAATAAAGTAAAATTATAGAGTGGGCTGTTTTCTCTGCAGAAAGCAAGGCCATTTGCCATAAAGCAGCCAAACATGTGAGAACCAATTTCTACAGGGAACTGAAAAAGGTTACAGGGCCATCTTAGAAAGAATGAGCCATTGGTACAAAAGCTGATGCCACCTATGACTCCCTTGGCTGAAAGGCTTCAGAGGCATCCCCTCACTTCCCAAGATGTTCTGTCTCTCAGCTACTGTTTGATCAAGAGTATCAGTTCCAGCTGCTGCAAGGAAAGCTGAATTCAGTAAACTCAGTAGATTGCCAAAATTGAGAACAACATCACTGCTCCCCATCTTCCAAAGTCACCTGAATTCATGCTGAACAGGAAAGAAAAATTCTGGCCTCCCCAGATGGTGAACAAATTCATGCTCCTTTTAAAAATGCTCATTATACTCCAATATGTTTCTCAGCAGGAAGTGTCTACCTGCTGCTCGAATGCTCAGTGGATTAAGGAAAATTGTATGCATACACTAATGGCTACATTTACTCAACAGTTATGGGAGAAATGAATATTTTGACACAAAACAACACTTCTACCTTCCCATTATCAATTCAATTATTCGCGCACCAAAGTGCATTCCCCACCAGGGAAGATGACTACATTACCCTCACTGATCTATCTTAACAATTAAGTAAGGCCTGGGCAACAGGCAAACTCACAGGTACCAATCACCTATTTAAGCTGCCTTTATCTTGCCAAAGAAACTTATCTCTAAGTTTTTAAAGGCCCTGGTTGCCAGTACAATCTGCAGTGACCTGAAATCTCTACAAGACACTGGTGACATTTGCAGCAAGGAACGCCTGATTTAGTAAAAACTAATTGCTGAACAAGATTCAAGTCAATGCCACAGTTTCTGGTACTTCGTTTCCATCTTTATTTTCATGTCAAACTTAGAAACTAAATATGGTATGAAACACTTGAAGGATCTATATCAATCAAGGTTCAATGCAGAAAATAGAAATAACTGTAGGTATTCTGTGTAGAAAAAGATTTACAGAAGCTCTCAGAGTTTATAAAATTAATGGAATAACTAAAGAAGCAGTTTCTAAGACAGGCTTCCAAGAATGACAGCCAGAACAATAGAAAACTAGCCCATCTTTGAAGACTTTCACTTGAACATATAATGCAAAATTATATGCCTGTACTGAGAGCCCAAGAGTTGAGAAGCAGAATAAAAAAACATGGCTGCCATGGCTGCCTGTCATACAGAGGAAGCTGGAGATTAGACATAGGAACACTGAGGTCATTGGCGTCAAGCAACTCACATGTCCCTCTCCTTGCTTGCCAGCAGAAACAGAAAAAGGAGGCAGGAAGAGGGTTTCTACCTCCCTCTCACCTTTTTGGAAGAAATCTACTTCACAGGTAGACCCCTCGTGGTAAAGACGTATTAGCTTTTATGGAATATTATAAAGCCATAAAAAGGAATGAAATCCTGCCATTTGCAATACATAGATAGAACTGGAGAATATTATATTAAGTGAAATAAGCCAAGCACAGAAAGACAAATCTCACATGTATTCCCTCATATGTGCAAGCTACATATTAAAAACAATTGATCGTATGGAGACAGAGAGTACAATGATGATTACCAGAGGCTGGGAAGTGTAGCAGACAGTGGGGTATAAAGTAGGGATGGTTAATGGGTGGAAAAATATTGTTAGATACAATGAATAATATTTGATAATACAATAAAGTGACCTCAATCAACATTAACCTCTTTTTAGCTTCTAAACCGCTTCATAAAGGAGAGTAAAGTAGAAGTTGAGTAAAGCAAACAAAAGAATTCACCACTTCTTCTACAATGTTTCCAAAATATATTCATTTTCCAGATGACACCGATGGCTCAAAGGAGTAGGGCACTGGCCCCATATGCCAGAGGTGGTGGGTTCAAACTCAGCCCCAGCCAAAAACAACAACAACAAAATAAATTCATTTTCCTAGTGCTAAACTATATGGAAATATACTATGAGAGAAGATTCCTTTAGATTAAGCCTTAATCTTCCTTTTTGGGGGAGAAGGTGAGTAATATGCATACATTCATTTTATTGTCATGATTTTTTAAATTACTATGGACATATAATAGGCATATATCTTTATAGAATACGTGGGATATTTGGATATTTTGATACAGGCATACAATATGAATTAATCGAATCTTTTCTGCACTCCTTAGTGCCTCTTTCCTTGTTACAGTTTCAAAACCAGGTAGTTAGTTCTCAGTTAGTTCACCTGATAGTTAGTTCTTCTGAAGGAATTTGCTTGCATGGATAGTTGTTAAATCTAGTATTCACATGGAAGGAAGTTTTGCTGGAGGTTTCTATTCAGCCATCTTGTTCCATCCGCTTTTATTAAGCCTTCACCTTTCCATGAACTACAGGAACAAGTCCTGGAAAAAAATAGCTTTAAGTCATTAGCATGATAGTGTGGATTGGTATATTTAGTCACTTACTAGAATTTAGTCAGCAGACTTTGCATAGGACAAGAGGAAAGAATTGAAACCCAGGAGAGTAAAAATATAGTATAAGGAGGAGCAGGGGTGTGGCATAGGAATTGGGATTTATTCATATTAGGATGAGAGAACATAATCTGTGTACCCTCATCAGGGGACACACCCTACCCAGACACAAACCACAGATGCCCCACATATCCACCCTTGAACGGAGTAGGCCCAAATGACAGTCCCATAAAAACATGGAATGGATCTCAAAATTGGCAGTCGATGCCAGTAGTTTTACATGGTAGACCCATAGGACAAATCCATTCTCTGATATGTTTTATTTGCCCATGCCAAGGATCATTTAGAAACTTAATTTGGCTCAGTACCCATACTCAGTGGTTAGGGTGCTAGCCACATAAACCAGGGCTGGCGGGTTCGAACCCAGACCAGGCCAGGTAAACAACAATGACAATTACAACAACAACAAGAAATGGCCCAGCATTGTGGCAGGCACCTATAGTCCCAGCTACTTGGGAGTCTGAGGCAAGAGAATCACTTGAGTCCAAGAGTTTGAGTTTGGTGTAAGCTGTGATGCCACAACACTCGAATGAGAGTGACATAGTGAGATTCTGTCTCAAAGAAAAAAAAAACCCTATAATTTAATTGTCTTTAAATAGGACATGCATCTTCCATTTCTAAACATGCTCTCACGTTGTCTATTTCTTTTCTTTTTATCCAGCAGTGTTCCACATTGACATTATTATCATGCTTACCTCTGGCTTGTTGTTTTTTTTTCTTTCTTAAGGGATAATGAAAGAATCAAGAGTCAAAGAAAATAAAATCATGAAGCCCAGTGGGTAAACATGGGATCATAACTTGGAGACATAGCTGAGAAAGAGAAACAAAAAGAAGTGGATCGAAGCAAGAGCTTCTACTCAAAACTATCAGAGACACAAGACACCAGAATAGACAGATACTCTGTTGTGTGGACCAGAGGGACATGGTGCCTGGCTGTATGATTTTGGCTTAGAAACACAGAATCAATATGAGTACCTAGGAGCTGGGAATGAACACTGCATGCGTCAGGAAAGGAGTTCTTGGAGGCCCTGGGTCATTGCCAAGTAAAACTCTTCAGCCTTTCTCTTACTTCCAGTAAATAAAGAGAAAAGCCCATTTTGGCAATGGTTCAGGAGCCTGGGAATTTGTCCTTCCTGATGGGTAAAGCTTTCCATGCCTATTCACCTACCTGCCAGATGTCAAATTGTCTACCAGGCAGGAGCAAACCCCCAAGGCAAACCATAGTAATTATCCAGGCTAGTTGTCTCTGCTTGGGCTCCTCTCAGAGGCTCATCCTAGTCCCAGGAAACTATAAACTAGTTAACAACACAACTCTAATTAATAAACTCTTTAATGAAGATATAAATGCCCACATTTTTATCCTTTACGATGTACTTTGGGTTCTTTTCCCCCTAAACAGCTTTACTAATGTCTCTGCTTCTTCCTTTTTCAATTCCCACTTTCACATCAATTTCTGGTCTCTAAATAACAGCCACTGACTGTCTTGGCTCTTTAAATCTACCTCATTCAATGCCCCTCTGCTATCTGCTCCTAATCTCTCAGGGTGTTTTGTGTGTTCTTAGAAAGCACTGTTGCCTGACTGTGAGGAACAGAAAAACCTGCTGAGGTTTTCAAGTAGAAAGGGCAGAGGCTCTGTGACTATCTACATATATGGAAACAGAAGAAATGCCATAATATTTGAAAAAGGCAAGTGTGGTCACCATACTTAAGAGGAATACAAGAAAGGTGACTGGTGACCATTATTGTACTTCATTGTTCTCTGCTGAGGGCAAGATTCTAGCTGGAACAGTTAGACTAAAGGTACAGGGTGTCAAAAAGGTCACACATAAATATCTGAAGTTCCTCTTTATCACACTTTAAAAGTTTATTTTAACTTAAGACATAACTATATATATCCATTCGCCATGCTTTCTTATATTATATAAAATTTCAAACCTATACAAAAAGAAAGAGAATAATGTAACTTCCAAGTACCTATCTCCCAGTTTCATCAAGAATCAACATGTTACCAAACTTATTTTACATATTTACAAATCTAAATTTCCCCACCACTTTGGATTAACATCAAGGAAATCTCAAACATTTTATCATATTATTACTTCTTATAAGAGTTTTTATAAGATCCATGGCTGACTGACTAAAGGTCCCCAACACTCATTTCTTTCACAAAGAAGGACCAAAACAACAAATAAATAACAGTACTTTAAGTAGAATATCTAAGGGAGAATACTCAAATTCATGAGGAAATGCTGAAAACCCTCTGAAACACAGAAACTTGGGATGATAGCATACAGGAAGAAGTGAAACACCCAGCTTAGATGGGCTCAGAGCCAAAAGGGACTTCTCAGAGTGGGTAAAATGTAAGTGAAATATTCTCAGCAATCCCCATGCCTAGAGTCCAATGGACACATTGGTCCAAAAAAGAAATCCAGATTGGGCTCCCCTTTCTACTCCCCAGGACCCAAGCTGTAATGACACAATTCCATTTTGAGAACAAAGCCACTGATAAAGTGTATCTTGCCCTGGAAGTGAATATCTCTGCATCTCACAGTCCTGAGGCCCTTCCATGATCCTGCCATGCCAACAACACAAAAGGGTACCATGTCACAATCCCAGCTAGATCTAACAGTACAATCATGACCCCAGCATTGAGCCCATGCTTACCCTTGATCCAAGACAGGATAGTGAGGAGGACCAAGACTGCAGGAAACAACACACACATACACACATTGCTTAAGGATCAGCCTGCCTGGTCACCCCCATGTCCGGCAAAGCTATGCCATGCCTCCACAAAAACTCTCAATCTAGACCACTGAATCATTCACAAACCCTGCTGACATTGATTATAGCCAAAGAAATAATAGAGACTACACTATTGAACCCACTCAAAAAGAGAACCAAAGCATCCTACCTATGACACTATGATTCACATCTACAAGAAAAAGTATTTCACTACAAAAGCTACTCCATAAAATTAAAAAGGACAACTGTTCTAACAGATGTTCATATATCAATATAGGAATACAAGAAACTAAAAACATATGACACTTTTGATGGAACAAAATAATTTTCCAGTAATGTGTCAAAGTAGGGGAAACCTAAAATAATGATCTTAAGGAAACTCAATAAGATATAGAAGAGAATACAGATAGAAAATTCTATAAAATAAGATGAATAATTCATAAGCTGAATTAGAAGTTTAACAAAGATAAATCACAAAAAGAATCAAACAGAAATCTTAGAGATGAAGAATTGAATGATTGAAGTGAAAAATACATAATAAGCAGCCCAAATGCCCATCAACCCATAAATGGATTAACAAATTGTGGTATATGTACACCATGGAATAGTACTTAGCCATGATGGAGACTTTACATCTTTTATGTTTACCTGGATGGAGCTAGAACATATTCTTCTTAGTAAAGTATCTTAAGAATGGGGGGTGGGAGGAGGGAGAAGTATCCAAAGTGCTCAATATGATTCTAAAGCCAATATATAATCAATTATACATTCATACAAAGGATAACACACAAATATAGTTCAGCAAGAGAGGGTGGAGAGAAGGGAGAGGAGGGCAGGCATTTGGTGGGATCTCGCCTAATTTGCACAATGCAAGGGTACATTTCAAAACAACTAAGAGTAAATTATAAATGTCTTACCACAAAAAATAAGTGAGGTAATTATAATGTTAAGCAGTTTGATTTAAGCATTCCACACTGTATATCAAATCTTCACATTGTACTACATAAATTTATACAGTTGTGATTTAATAAAAAATGAAATTAAAAAAAATACATACAGTCAAGAGCTTCAGCAACAGACTAAGTCAAACAGAAAAAAGAATCTTTGAATTTAAAGACAACTTTTCTGAACTAATAGAGGAAAAAAATAAAAACCAAATAACAAAAATAAGAATGAAGAAAGCTTACAAGAGTTATGGGACACCAGTAAGCAAACAAACAACTATTTGCATTTGGAAATCCTACATGGAGAAGAGACTGGAAAAGTCATAGAAAGTCTGTTTAATAAAATGATAGTTAATAAATCCCCACATCTTAGGAGAGAAATGAATATCTAAATTCAGTAAGTGCAAGTATTCCCAAATAGATTCGATCCAAAAAGTTTCTTTTCAAAACACACTATAGTCAAACTTTCAAAAGTCAAAGACAAAGAATGCTAAAACTGGGGCCAGCGCCTGTGGCTCAGTGGGTAGGGCACCAGCCCCATATACCAAGGGTGGTGGTTTTGAACCTAGCCCCAGCCAAACTGCATCAAAAAATACCTGGGTGTTGTGGTGGGTGCCTGTAGTCCCAACTACTCAGGAGGCTGAGGCAAGAGTTGGAGGTTGCTGTGAGCTGTGACAAGGGCAACAAAATGAGACTCTGTCTTCAAATAAATAAATAAATAAATAAGAATGCTAAAATGGCAGGAGAAAAGCATCAAGTCACATTTTAGAGAATCCCCATCAAGCTAATAGCATAGTTCTTAACAGAAACCTTACGGGATAAGATTGAATAGGATGATATATTCAAAGTAATAAAAAAAAAAAAACCTGCTAGCCAAGAATACTATACCCAGGGAAGCTATCCTTTAGAAATAAAGATAAAATAAAGTCTTTCCCAAACAAGCAAGAACTGAGGGAATTCATCACTAGACTAGACCTATAAAAAATATTTAAGAAAGTCCTACATCTAGAAGTAAAAGAACAATAACTGCTACCATTAAAACACATCAAAGCATAAAACTCAATAGTAGATTAGATACATAAATGAGAAAGTGAAAAAAATAAAACCTTATCACAACAGAAAACTATGAAGCTATAAAAGAAATAATAAAATATATGCAAAACAACCAGGAAACTATTAACAAAATAACAGGAGTAAGCCCTCACATATCATTCATAAGCTTGAATGTTGATGGATTAAATTCCTCAATTATAATGTTTGGCTAGCTGAATGAATAAAAAATAAAACAACTATATGCTGCCCACAAGACACTTATAAAGACACACATAGACTGAATGCCAAAAGATAGAAAAAAAAGAATTGCACACAAATAGAAATCAAAAGTAAGCAGGAATAGCTATATTTATGTTAGACAAACCAGACTTTGAACTAAAAACTGAAAAAAGAAACAAAGAAGGTTATTATATAATGATAAAGGGATCAGTTCAGCAAAAGGATATAACAATCGTAAATATATATTCATCCGACCCTGAAATACTCAGATATATAAAACAATATTATTAAAGCTACAGGGAAGGTAGCCTTCAATACAACGAAAACCTCAACACCCCACTACAAACATTAAACAGATTATCTAGACAGAAAATTCAGCAGAGAAACATTGGATTTAAAGCTACAGGGAAGGTAGCCTTCAATACAACAAAAAGTGAGGACCTCAACACCCCGCTATAAACATTAAACAGATTATCTAGACAGAAAATTCAGCAGAGAAACATTGGATTTAAGCTACACAATAGACCAGTTAACCTAATAGACACCTGCAGGACATTATATCCAACAGCTGCAGAGTAAACATTCTTCTCATCAGCATGTGGAACATTCTTCAGGATAGACCATATGTCGGGCCACAAAACAAGTCTAAATGATTTTTTTTAAACTGTAGTTATAGCAAGAATCTTTTCTGACCACAATGGAATAAAACTACAAATCATTAACAAGAGGAACCTTGGAAACTGTACAAATACATGGAAATTAAATAAAACATTTCTGAATAACCAATGGTCAATGACAATATCAGGAAAGGAATTTGAAAGTTTTTTGAAACAAATGAAAATAGAAACATCACATACCAAAAACTATGGAATACAGTAAAAACTTTACTAAGAGGAAGTTTATTGCAATAAAGGCCTACATCAAAACAGTAGAAATAATTCCAGTAAACAACCTGATGATTCATCACAAGGAACTAGAAAAGCAAGAACAAATGAAATTCAACATTAGTAGAAGGAAAGAAATAATAAAGATCAGAACAAAAATAAACAAAATTGAGAATAACAAAAAAAGAACCAAAAGATGGACTTTTGAAAAGTTAAACAAAATCAACAAACCATTAGCTAGATTAAGTAATAAAAAGAGAAAAGACCTAAATAAATAAAATTAGAAACAAAAAGGAGGCATTACAACTATACCACAGAAATACAAAGGATAATTAAATACTATTATCAGCAACTATATGCCAACAAATAAGAAAACCCAGAGAAAATGGATCAACTCCTAGATACATATAACCTACCAAAATTGAATCAGAAAGACATTTTAAAAGTCTGAACAGACCAATCATGAGTACTGAGATTGAATCAGTAATAAAAAATCTCCCAGCAAAGAAAAAATCCCAGGACCAGATGGTCTCACTGCTAAATTCTAACAAACATAAAAAAAAATAAATAAATAATAATACTAACTCTTCTCAAACTATTTCAGAAAACTAAAGGAAAGGGCATTCTTCCAAATTCATTCTACACTTTTAGAATTATCATGATACCAACATGCCAGCATTATCCTGATACCAAAACCATAAAAAGACACAACTTAAAAAGAAAACTACAGATCAATATCCCAGATGAACACAGATGCAAAAGTCCTCAACAAAATACAGAATCAGATAGTATATCAAAAGGATCATATATCATACTTAAGCATGATTTTGGATGCAATATGCTTTAAATGGTTCAACACATGCAAATCAATAAACATGATTAATCACATTAAGAGAATGAAGGACAAAAACCATATGTTATCTCAATAGATACACAAAAAGCATCTAATAAAATTCAACATTTTTATGATTAAAAACACCAAAGAAATTAGGTATAGAAAGAACCTACCTCAACACAATAAAACCTATATAGAAACATCACAGCGACTGAGGCGAAGTGGAAATGGCACAAGGCAAAGATGGTCATTCTCACCACTCTTACTTAACATGGTACTGGAAGTTCTAGTCAAAGAAATTATGTAAGAGAAATAAAAGGCAAACAAAAAAAAAAGAGGACATCAATTTTTTTTGTTTGTAAAATAAACACATAACATTCTACAGAGAAAAAGCTAAACAGTCCATGGAAAAAAACTCTTAGAATTTACAGAGTACAAAATCAACATATAAAAATCAGTGGGTTTTCTATATACTAATAATAAATTAGCTGAAAAAGAAATCAAGAAAGCAATCCATTATAGGATCTATAAAAAAATAAAATACCTAGGAATAAATTTAACCATGGAGGCAAAAAATATCCACAATGAAAACTATAAAACACTGACAAAAGAAATTGAAGAGGATACAAAAAATAGAAAGACATAATGTTCATGGATTGAACATTACCAGTGGCATAGTTGAATCCATGAACATCAGAATACCTGTGGCAATAGAAAAGATAATCTTTAAATTCATATGAAACCACAAAAGGCCCTGCCTAGCCAAAGCAATCCTGAGCAAAAGGAACAAAGCTGAGAACATCACACTATTTGAACTCAAAATATACCACAAAGTTATACTAGCAAAAACGGCAGGATGCTAGCATAAAATTAGACAACATAGACCAATAGATGAGAATAGAAAACTCAGGTATAAATCCACATATTTATAATTGACTTTTTGACAAAACAACCAACACATATACTGGGGGAAAAGACAGTCAATAAATCATGCTAGGAAGATTGATATCCATATTCAGAAGAATTAAACTACCTATCTGTCACCAAATACAAAAATCAACTCAAAATGGATTAAATATTTAAATGTAAGACCAGACTATGAAACTACTGAAAGAAAACATAAAGGAAACTCTTCAGAACATTGGTCTGAGCAAAGATTTTATGTGGATAAGACTTCAAAAGTACAGGCAACAAAAGCAAAACTAGACAAATGGGATAATACCAAACTAAAAAGTTTCTACACAGCAAAGAGAGAGAGTGAATCAAGAGAATGAAGAGACAATCTGCAGAAAAGAAAAAAATAACTGCAAAGTAGTCATTTCATACAGGATTAATTTCCAGAATACATAAGAAACTAAGGGAGTGGAGGCAAGATGGCCAATTGGAGCCAGCTTTCCACAGAGGCTCCTGTCTAGAAGGAAAGTTAAAGGACAGAAGTTTAGCAAGAAAGCTGATGGTTCAGATCTGAGCCAAGAGAGAAAGTTGAAGAAAGCACATCAACCTTGCTGAGGTGAGCTGTGACCCTAAGGATACAAAAAAAAGGTACAAAAATCCATCGCCAAGCAGATGGGAGTCCCCTTCCCCATGAGAACAGCTTGCAGTGTGCTCCATACAAACAAGAGAGCAGAGTTCAAACATCCTCCCATTTTATCCCATGGGAGAAACCCTCTAAAAAGCAGATCACCTTACTAGGGTGCCATGGCACTCTCCTGCCAGGCATAAACTGTATAAAACTGTATATATTCTCTACCTGCAATTTTAAACTCCCAGCACTCCCCTCCACTCTCACCCTGAGGTCTGGAAACCTGCCCCCTGTGGAGTCCAGATTCTTGGGGATTTTCTCAAGAGATGTGGATGGGACATGGGCTGTTGCTGACCTGTGCTGATTCTCCAGCACAGGAAAAAGGAGAGGACAGTCAGCTGAGAGGGAACCTCACCCAAGAGGGAACCATACAGAAGTGGCAGTGCACCAAGGCACAGAGCTGCAGCTGCAGCCATGGGAGCAATGGGGCTCACACCCCTGGGGATATATTGAAAGGACACTCTCAGTCTCTCTGGGCAACCAGAGAAATCAGGGCATCTTCTCCAGTAGCAGCCACTAGCAGACAGATCTGGGACAGAAACACAGGCCCCATGAGTAAAGGATATGCCTGAGGTGGTACCAGTCTGGGAGGAGTGCGGGGACTAGAATACATGCCACACAAAGACAGCAGACTCTCAGGGTGGGATTGACCCAAAGGACTCCTTCACTGAGCGTCATACACACCCGGCCCTCGGGGGATCATAGCTGAGCCAGAAGCCAGCACACAGAAGCTGAAACTGACAGCTGAGTCCCAAGCTCTGACCATTTGCCCCAACACAAACTGAAGCAGAAAAAGGGCAGCAGCACAGACAGGGCTGAGTTGCTAAAACAGCCTCTGGTCCACACGGGAATATAACTGAGACAGAAACAAATTCTGCAAACCTATCCTGTTCTGTCAACATCAATCAAGGGCAGGGCTGGAAATGAGTGAAATACCCCAGCCTCCATTAAGCTCCCAAGGTTGTCAGTCCTCGCCTCCCCCTGCCAGATGGTGGTAGAGTGTGGCAGCCTGGCTGAGGAGACATACATCTCCCTGTAACTCAGGTAGGTGCAAACCCCTGCAGCATCTGCTCATTGGAAGGAACTGGGTCATAGCCCTGCGGGGTTACCAGTGACTGTGTGTCACAGAGGTGCAAGGTGGAGAAGGAGACATCAACCTTCCCAGACTAATTTATTTTCTGGGTGGGTCCTTCTGACTTCATGGAGCACCAGAGCGAGTCATAATCAAGTTGCAGGCAGACACTTGCTATCTAGTTGCTGGAGACCTTTTGAACTCTCCCACCTGAGACTGGTGCTGACTGGAAAAATTGATTTGGACCTCTTGAACTGGGCCAATCACCTGAGGACTATCCAAAGTGGTTCCATGGGTGTGTGGTTGTGGAAAGGTTTGATTTTCCTTTTCCAATTGTTGCCTGATGGTTGGCAGGGTGACTCAATTGCTGGTATTTCTCCATAGCTCAGTCTTCAACCCAGAGTAACTGATTCACTAGGGTAAGATAGACACCAGGTGAAAACAGAGGCACTTAGCCCCACCACACCAATAAGGTCCCCAGTTTCTCAGGCCATGCCACTGTATGGGTCCTTGACAAAGCTCTAGGGGCAAAGGTACAGACACCAGTCCCAGCTTTTGGGCAAAGGTCTGGCCAATCACTACTCCTAGAACCCCCAACTCAACTTCTCCATATCGGCTCATCTACCCAAATGGTGTAAAATAATCATGGGGCAGAATCAGTGGAAAAGCTCTGGTAACATGAACAACCAGAGTAGATCAACCCCCTCAAGGAACAATTTGGTGGACACAACTGAAGATCCTATTCATAAACAAATGGCTAAGATTTCAGAAACTGAATTCAGAATATGGATTGCAAATAAGATCAATAAAATAGAGAAATAGTTGGAATTAGAAATTCAAAGAGCATTTCAAAAATTGTCTCAAGAACTCAAGGAATTCAAAGACAAAATCACCAAAGATTTTGTTACATTGAGACAAGAATTTGCAGCCCTCAAAGATCTGAAAAATACGGTAGAATCCCTAAGTAACAGAATGTAGCAAGCAGAAGAAAGGATTTCTGACATTGAGGATGAAGATTTCGAACATCTTTCAAAGATGAAGAGAAATGGAGAGCAAAAACGGATCATTCTCTCAGAGAGCTCTGGGATAATTCAAAGAAAATATTCACCTTATTCACTTTTCAGGGATCACTGAAAGCGATTAAGTGGCTTCACAAGGCACAGAGGCTCTTTTTCATGAGATTGTGAAAGAGAACTTTCCAGACATGCCAAGAGAATCTGAAATTCAGATAGCAGACAGTTTCAGAACCACATCACTACTCAACCTGAATAAGACATCCCCAAGGCACATCATAATTAACTTCACTAAAGTTAATATGAAGTAAAAATTCTGAAAGCAACCAGACGTAAGAAAACCATAATCTACAAGGAGAAGAATATTAGAATAACTGCACATCTCTCTGCTCAAACCTTTCAAGCCAGAAGTGGGTGGTTATCAACTTTTAATCTCCTAAAATAAAATAACTTTCAACCCAGGAGCTTGTATCCAGCTAAACTGAGTTTCATTTATGATGGAGAAATTAAATACTTTAATGACATTTACATGCTGAAGAAATTTGCCATAACTAAACCAGCTCTCCAGGATATTCTCAGACATATCCTCCATAATGACCAGCACAATCCTCTACCAAAAAAGTAAACTCACCCAGAAACTTTTGATCAATGTGCCTTGTGGAGGCAAGATGGTGGTCTGTAGCCAGCTTTCCACAGAGGGTCCCATCCAGAAGGAGAGTTACAGGACAGAAATTTAGCAAGAACGCCGATGGTTTGGATCTGAGCCAAAAGAGAATGCTGAAGAACACACATCAACCCTGCTGAGGTGAACTGCAACCCCAAGGATACAAACAAAAGGTACAGAATCCATTGCCAAGTGGAAGGGACTGCCCTCCCCCATGAGAATGGCTCGAAATATACTCTATACCTCCATACAAACAAGCAAGCAGAGTTCAAATGTCCTCCCATTTTACCCCATGGGAAAGACCCTCTAAAAACCAGACCTCCTTCCCCTACTAGGGTGCCATGCACCTGCCAGGCATAAAACTGTATAAAACTGTATATATTCTCTACCTAGAATTTTGAACTCCCAGCACTCCCCTCCACTCTCACATCGAAGTCTGGAAGCCTATCCCCCATGGAGTCCAGATTCATGGGCATTTTCTCGAGGGGTGTAGATGGCACATGGGCTGTTGCTGATCTGTGCTGTATTTCCAGCTTGAGAGTAAGGAGAAGAAAGTCCACCAAGAGGGAACCGAAATGGAGAGGAGGTCCCCCAAGGCATAGAATGGCAGTGGCAGCGGCAGGAACAATAACTATGGGACTCACACCCCTGGGGATATTTTGAAAGGACACTCCCAGTCTCTCTGGGCAACCAGAGGAAGCCAGGCAACTTCTCTGGTGGCAGCCACTGGTGGAACAGATCTGGGACAGAAACACAGGCCCCAGGAGTAAAGGGTATGCTTGAGGTGGTACCAGCCTGGGCGAAGCATGGGGTTGGAATGTGTGCACAGAGATACAGCAGACTCCCAGGGCAGGGCTGACTCAGAGGTCTGCTTCACTGAGATTCAGACATACCCAGTCCTCAGAGGATCAAAGCTGAGACAAAAGGCAGGTGGCAAGAGTCTGGAACTGACAGCTAAATGCAACTTCTGACTGAGTCAGCCCCAACACAAACTGCAGCCCAGATCAGACAGTGGCACAGCCAGGGCTGATATGCAGTCCAGCATCTGGTCCACAGGGGAGGATAGCCAAGACAGAAACAAATTCTGCGAAGTTGTTCTGTTCTGTCAGAACATCAAACAGGGGCAGGGCTGGAACTGAGTGAATCACCTCAACCCCCATTAAGCACCTGAGGTTGTCAGGCCTCACCTCCACCTGCCAGATAGTGGCAGAGAATGGCAGCCTGGCTGGGGAGACACAGATCTCCCTGTGACTCAGGCAGGCACAAAACCCTAGAGCATCTGCTCATTGGAGAGAACTGGATTACAGCCCTGTGGGGTTACCAGTGACTGGGTGTGACAGAGATGCTAGGTGGGGAAGGAGGCATCAACCTTTCCAGGCTAATTTATTTGCTGAGTGGGATCTTCTGATCTCATGGAGCACTGGAGTGAGTTATACTAGAACTGCCAGCAGACCCCGGCTATCTGGTTGCTAAAAACCTTTAGAACTCTCCCACCTGAGACTGGTGCTGAATGGGAAAATTGATTGGGACCTCTTCAACTGGGCAAATCACCCGAGGACTATCCAAAGTGGTAGCCTGGGTGTGTGGTTGTGGGAAGGTTTGATTTTCCTTTTCAAATTGTTGCCTGATGGGGGTGCAGTGACTTAACTGCAGGTATTTTTCCACAGCTCAGTCTTCAATCCAGAGTAACTGATTCACTAGGGTAAGATAGACACTAGCTGAAAATAAGACAGAGCCACTTAACCCCACCATGCCAAGAAGGTCCCCAGTTTCTCAGGCCATAAACTGTATGGGTCCTTGACAAAACTCTGGGGGAAAAGGTACAGACACCAGTCCCAGCTTTCAGGCAAAAGACTGGCCAATCACTACTCCTAGAACCCCCAACCCAATTTCTCTTTATCTGCTCGTGTATGCAAACGTAAAATAATCATGGGGCAACATGAATAATCAGAGTAGATCAACCCCCCCAAGGAACAATTTAGTGGACACAACTGAAGATCCCATTCATAAACAGATGGCTGAGATGTCAGAAACCAAATTCAGAATTTGGATTGCAAATAAGATCAATAAAATAGAAGAATAGTTGGAATTAGAAATTCAAGGAGCATTTCAAAAATTGTCTCAAGAATTCAAGGAATTCAAAGACAAAATCACCAAAGATTTTTGACACATTGAGACAAGAATTTGCAGCCCTCAAAGATCTGAGAAATATAGTAGAATCTGTAAGTAACAGAATGTTGCAAGGAGAAGAAAGGATTTCTGACATTGAAGACAAAGATTTTGAATATCTTTCAAAAATGAAGAGAAACGAGAGCAAAAACAGATCATTCTCTTAGAAATCTCTGGGATAATTCAAAGAAAATATTCACCTTATAGGTATCCCTGAAAGCGACAAAGTAGCTCTACAAGGCACAGAGTATCTTCTTCAGGAGATTATGAAAGAGAACTTTCCAGACATGCCAAGAGATTCCAAAATTCAGATAGCAAACAGTTTCAGAACCCCAGCATGACTTAACCAGAATAAGATATCCCTCAGGCACATCATAATTAACTTCACTAAAGTTAATATGAAGGAGAAAATTCTGAAAGCAGCCAGATGTAGGAAAACCATAACATAAAACGGGAAGAATATTAGAATAACTGCACCTCTCTCTGCTCAAAACTTTCAAGCTAGAAGCGGGTGGTCATCAACTTTTACTCTCCTAATACAAAATAACTTTCAACCCAGGATCCTGTATCCAGCTAAACTGAGTTTCATTTATGATGGAGAAATTAAATACTTTAATGACATCCACATGTTGAAGAAATTTGCCATAACTAAGCCAGCTCTCCAGGATATTCTCAGACATATCCTCCAAAATGAGCAGCATAGTACTTCACCATAAAAATAAACTCACTCAGAAACTTTTGATTAAATTCCAACTTCCACAGTGGTGAAAAGATTAAAAATGCCCATTGACCTCTTTCATGTGTACATGGATAGAGCTGGAAAATATTCTTCTTAACAAAGTATCTCAAGAATGGAAGAAAAAGTGTCCAATGTACTCAGCCCTACTGTGAAGCTAATTTATAGCTTTTATAAGAAGGCTATACCCCAACTATAGCACAAGAATATGGGAAAAGAGACAAGGGAGGTGAGGGGAGGGAAGAGGTCAGGGTGGATGGAGGGTAATTGGTGGGGCCACACCTACAGTGCATCTTAGAAGGGTACAGGCAAACCTTACTAAATGCAGAATACAAATGTCTTCATACAATAACTAGGAAAGTGCCATGAAAGCTATGTTAAACGTATGATGAAAATGTTTCAGATTGTATATGAAGCCAGCACATTATACCCCACAATTGCACTAATGTACACAGCTATGATTTAATAAAAAAAAAAAAATAAAAATGTCCACTGGACTTTCAAAAGGCTAATCAATATTCTCAATTAATATGAATGGCTTAAAGCGTCCTCTAAAGAGGCACAGGTTGGCTGACCAAATGCAAAAACTCAGGCCAGATATCTGCTGCATACAAGAATCTCATCTTACCTTAAAAGATAAATATAGACTCAAGGTGAAGGGATGGTCATCTATATTTCAGGCAAATGGAAAGCTAAAAAGCAGGTGTTGCAATCTTATTTGCAGATACAATAGGCTTTAAACAAACCAAAGTAAGGAAGGATAAGGATTGACACTTCATATTTGTTAAGGGTAATACTCAATATGATGAGATTTCAATTATTAATATTTATGAACCCAACCAGAACATGCCTCAATTTATAAGAGAAATTCTAACAGACATGAGCAACTTGATTTCCTCCAGCTTCATAGTAGTAGGAGATGTTAACTCTCCTTTAGCAGTGTTGGATAGATCCTTCAATAAGAAACTAAGCAAAGAAATTTTAGATTTAAACTTAACCATTCAACATTTGGATTTAACAGATATCTACAGAACATTTCATCCCAACAAAACTGAATACACATTCTTCTCACCAGCCCACGGAACATATTCCAAAATCGATCACATCTTAAGTCACAAATCTAATCTCAGCAAATTTAAAAGAATAGAAATTATTC